>VWZD01005127.1:433778-496377 GCA_013396695.1 Sakesphorus luctuosus | reverse complement strand
GGCCCCCACCCGCCCCCGCCGTGGGGCTCGGGCAGCTGTGGTCGCGGAGAGCCGCGGAGCGGGCGCGCGGCTCCCAGTCACGGCGTGTGGGCGCGCGGAGCGCTATGGGGACTCTCCGGTCCCCGGCGCTGTCCGGACCGGGCCCGAGGAGGGCAGGGCAGGGCAGGGCTGGGGCTGCTACCCCTGGGCAGCGAGGAGGCGCAGGACGGGATAGTTCCGTCTGCCCGGCCAGGTCCGGCCGTGGGAAGGCACTTGGATGCCTTGGTGCTCGGACACTGTACGTGACCGCAGGGCTCCAGCTTCCCGTAGAGAAGCGAGTCTCACCCGAACCAAAGTGCACCTTTTCCAGCAGCAATTTACTATTCCTGAAAGCTGTAGTACACCGTCAGAGCGACAAGCTGTTCTCAAGTTAAAATAGAATCCGATCTCTAAAGGTGTTTATCGCTACTTATAACGTGCTTTCTGTATAAACGTTAAATGCGAGAACCCCAGGCTATCGCTATCCGGCGTGTGGAGGGGAATCGCGGCATGTGACACCTGCATACACCCCCGGGCTGAGCCTGCCTGCCCCGCAGCTGAACTGGACAGCGGAGAAACGCGTTGTATCCCGTCTTGGGAGGACAGGACCACATATTTCAGATTCTGAAAGGTGTGGCTTGTCTTAGGGCAACCCATTATTTGAAGTTTTCCCTATGTCCTGGTACATTCTTCAAGTAATTTTTCATGAAACTTCCGTCCTGGGAGCATATAGCATATAGCATGGTAAATTAATTTCTAGCAAGCTAGTTAGTAAGTAAAAAGCAGACAAGGAAGTTAGAGCAAACTATCATCTCATTTACATTTAGACTTAGTTTGATGGGAGCAGTTTAGCTGAAGTGACAGAATATTAGCTGGCAGGTTAATACCGAGTTCCTAACCTTATGTCATGGAGAGCAGGGAGTCATAGCGCAGTACTTGGCCATGAAGTTTGTGATGTTGAGTCAAATGCTGTTGCTTTTGATCTTGCAGTGTAATGTATCACTCAGAGCAATGTTGCATTGTTAAAATAGGGGAGGGATTTACTTGAATGGAATCTGCATGACTGGGGGTTTTTTATGTTGGTTGAGGGTAGTGACAGCTATTGGGCTCAGATTTGCTGTACTCCAACTAGCATGTTAATTTGTGTCTTATGATGCTGGTTGCTAGTTACTTGTCTTCTGTCAGACTTCAGTTGCACTTCTATTCACTTGCTCAGGTTGCCTCTTTCTCTTGAAAATGAAGAACCCCTCATTTTGTCAAAAATTCTGTATTACAGGTATGATACAATATTTTCTACATCAGAGTCACTGTAGGTGATTATACACAGAAGCCAATGGTGTTTCCAAGAATACTGTCTGCTACAGTCATTGACTCTTCTTGTCCACTGCTCAGTGTAAAATGCTACAAGACACATTCCTCTTAATGTACGTGCTGTCACCCTGGTTGTGACAGTCTCAAACAACTTTCTTTTCTTCCAGACATTTCTCACTGACATGCTTATGTCCTGGTTGTGTGAGGTTCGATTGTGTAAGCTTGACAAATTACTAGTTTACCTGTAAGTGAAATGGGATTATAACAAAGAATAAGGACATCAGCAATAATCCTAGACCAGAGACATATGGGAATCTGCTCTGTTTTCTCTGTAGTTACACTCACAAGTGTATGACCTCTGTAATGACTTCTTTTCTGAAGAAGATTTCTGAGTATGACTAAAAGATAGTTGGGATCCTGAAATTCAGGTGTTGCAATGCTTAAATTACAGGTATGGGCTTCTTGGAGTACTCCAAACTTCAGTGCTTGGTACCTTTGCTTTTTTATCATTAGGAGGGCTCAGTACCCTGGAGCAGATTTCTTTTCTGCTGTGCCAGAAACTAGTTAAGGTCAGCAACTGAATGAGTTTTTTCATAGAGCAACCTCCTTGGGATCTCACGACAGGTTGTGGAAATCTGGTTCCTATCTCAAGGCCAGAGCTTTTGTCTTCTCATAAGGCAGGGCTGAGCCATTTGCCCTGCAGATAGATCCGGATGTCCAAAGCTGTATCACATAACTCCCCTCAGTGCATGCTTTTAATTTGCTTTCTCCTAACAGCAGGAAAGCTTCTGCCTTTTTGCACTGTTGACTTCTGCATATTTTCTGGAACTATAAGTCTAAGTATAACACTTTATGTTGAAAACATAAGTGTTTTAAGGTAGATGAAAGGTTTGGAATCCAGACCTATCAAGAAATGTGGTAGGAAGGGATTTTTGATACAAGTCCAGGCCATCTGGCCAAATAGCAGCAAATAATTAAATTTGCTGACTTGTCTTGTCTTGTCTGAGATAACATCATTTCAGGATATCAAGATTGCTGGTGTTTCCGCTCTTTCATCCCATCACTATGGGTTTAGCATTTTTTGTGATTTTTATCGGTTGTTATGACTCTGCGTGGCTCCGAACACCCACCCTTCCTCCTGCCCCTCTGGAGCCATGAAGCTCTCTCTGTGTTCCTCCTCAGTACACTCACTCTTAGATCATCACTCTGTGTGCCCCTTTTTTCCTACAGTTTTAGCCCACTTATCATGCTTGTTCAATACCAGACATCTTCAGAGGAAGTCTGGACATGAAGCAGTACATGATTTGGTGGGATTGATCCACCACCTCCAGGAACAGACAATGTAAAAACCCATATTTTCTCCTCCCAAACCCCTCTAATAATTATGACTGGCTGGCAAGAATTGTACAATTATCTTCAAGCTTGTTTTGACAATGTTAAATGCCTCCCTGCCATCCCATCCTGTCACATCTCGGATGCTCAGCAGGGTCAGCCCCGGTCAGTACCGGGTGCTGTGACAGTCCCAAGGAGACTTCACTGTCACCGTCCAAGCTCGCTCGGCCGTGGCAGATGAACCTTGGGACTTAAACGGTGGGGCCAGTTCTGCGCACGCTGTGCCTCACCTAAAAAATCCACTGCGCAGGCTCAAAGGGCACACCCATGGGGGGAGTGCCCTTCCCAAATCTTCGTTCACGAAAATTGGCCATTATGTTTTGACAAAGCCATGTTAGTTTGCTCACCCTCAAAGATCTTTAGTCACATGCAATAATGCCACTTTATCAGAATATGATAGGTGGGAATTCCAGCCCATGCTCACAGCTTAGGTGAAGCCTGAATGACCAAAGAGCAACTGGCATTCAGCATGACCACATCTGCTTCATGTTTCCTCTGACGTTCATTCACATTTTTTGGTGTGAATTGTCTTCCTTCCACAAAACTTTTGAAATCAGTCTGTCCACATTTTCTTCCTGCAAAAAAGCTTTAAGTAACTATTTACTGCCCTCTTATATTTGAGTCATTTTACAGTTTTACATTACCAGCTGAATTGTGCCACACTCTCACTTGATCCCACTAAGGTATTTGCCAATAACACCAACTTTTTGTTAGTCTTAATGTCATTACTTTGCTTATCAGTGCCAACGACAAACACAGAGAAAAGGTGACTCAATTTTCCATTAATGTATCACTGTATAATAACGCAATATATAATTCTTAAAATACTCTAACAATGATTCCATGTGTTCATTTTCTTGGCATTTCTGTCCTGGATGAATTCATAATTTTTTGCTACACCAGACCACTGTGCTTCTGACATGTACTGTCCCACCGAGCAGTGTATCTCCCAAACTGAAATCCTGGATAAATACATGGAATCTTCCAGTTCTGCCTGAACAAGACTTATGCTCACTGAGAGGATCTGTTTGAAGATGCACAGCTGGAGGCAGCCAGAGAGGCAGGGACATTTCATATCATCTCTCTTAAAGACTACTACAATTTCTTCTGCTCTGTCCTTGTTCCCCAATTTTTCACAAATGAACCAAAAGTCCTGAAGTGAGATACATTCTTTGTCTCATCCCTCTGTCACTGAAGTCCAATTCCCACAAAAATTGCCCCTGCTACTACATGATCAACCTTTACAGGGTGAAAAAAACCCCAGAACATAAATTATTTTTACCCTCCAGTCTTTGTGCAGTGGTGTCTTCCTTCAGCAGCAATTTGTGTTGGGAAAGATATTTTTTCTTCATGTTATGTGACACTTCTGCAAGAATCCAACAGCGCCTACCCTAGTGCTGCCCTGTTCCTCCGAGCTACAACCTCCTGCATGGGTTTTACTCTTCCTCAGCCTCCTAGCCAGTCCCCTCCAAACATCATGCTCAGTGGTATTGTCTCCACTGAAGATAGGAGAGGAACTCCTACAAAAGGGACATCTGAGCTTTGGACTGGTTTTTAGTGAAAGTTGTGTCTGTTCAGACAACTGATAGTACAGAGCATTTTACAAGAGCGGTTCAAGCGATGCTCTGTAGCACACCTATCAGTAGGCTCCTCTTTCACATATGGGAATGCAAAGATTTTTCCTTTTTCTTGTCTGGTGTTTACTGAATAACTCTGTCAGATGCAAAAATGAAAACACATTGTGGAGCACAACCCGCTCTTTAAATGCAGTATATTTGAAATGCCTCTAGCCAGCCTCGTTTCTGCAGGTTTGGATGCAAAATGTTGCTATGGGAACAAAATCTTCTTTCTACCCAATCAGCTGAAGCAAGAGGTGGGTTTTTACAAAATAACAAGATTGTCTGTATCTGCCCTTCACCTCATCAGTCAACATATGAATGAGAACAATCATTTTCACAGCCAAACCATGAAAAGATGCAACTCACTCACTGCCAAAAAACCTGTGTGCTTCTTAGGGCTGGGAGATTGACATCATATTGTAGACCATGAACAGACAATACGACAAACTGACAAATCAATCTCATTTGACAGAGAAGTGAAGGAAAGAAATAGGTGTGAAACTGATCAAATCTACCTAAGTCTTGCTTTGAGAGAGAAAGCTTAAAGCTGTCTTCAAAAGAATTGGAAAGTTGTAACAGAGGAAAAGACTTTACATGATTGTGGGATTGCTTCATATACATGCACAGATGTTGAGACTGGGTTTGTGTGGTGATTTTCTTTTCCATGAGCTGGTGCTGCCCATCCCACCACAGGGTGTCCAGGCTGCCCTCACACAACTTACAGCTTGGTAGCTTGCAAAAGCTGCTGAGCTGCTGTCAACATTGATTTCCCTCAGTGACCAACGAGACAAGGCTCGACTCTGCTCTGCCAAGTCCCTCACGGTGGACTTTGTCATTTAATCTCTGTCATTAATGCTTTAATTCAGTCAATGTGAGCCAGAGACCTCCATCAATGGCAAATTAGAAGTAACATAACCTAGTCTGATCCTCTCTTGTCTGGAAGTGTGTACTAGTCCTGCGGTTCTGCTGAGGTTTAGCAACCTGTTAAACTACAGTGAGCATTTATTTAAGTCCTATCTCTTGTCAGTCTGTAAGCAGAAAAGGTATTTCCCAACAATACAAAAAAAAAAATAGAAAGAGATCAGTAATTTTGTAGTAGTTTTCAAACTAATTAAAATTATGTTTATTGTTGGAGATTTTTCTACACTGTCATATGAGGGGAAAGTACTATATCAAACGTTAATAATAATAGTAATAATAGTAATATTCTTTTAAAAATGTTTCAGAATCTAACAGCACTTTCATGAATGGTAATAAAGCCAATCTTTATTGATGAGTGATTGAACTGTCAATCTTCACTCCTTAGTTATTATAATGAATGAAAGCATACCCTTATCAATCTTGGATTCTGTACACATGTCACATGCTGTCTCTTCCTCCAGAAGCTGTCAATTTAAAGCAATGAGGCAGTCCACAGAAAGAAGGAAGTAGCTGTCTACTCACAAGGCCCATAATAGAAATAAAATAATACTATATG
Source organism: Sakesphorus luctuosus (assembly GCA_013396695.1). NCBI lineage: Eukaryota > Metazoa > Chordata > Aves > Passeriformes > Thamnophilidae > Sakesphorus > Sakesphorus luctuosus. The sequence continues at coordinate 490,560 of VWZD01005127.1, read as the reverse complement.
TGTAAATATAAAATAAATGCAAGCATGACCCTTGTTATTTTCTTCATACCAAACGTAGAATAATCTGTGTTTTGTGGTTCTTACAGATACATAGAAAATTATAGTGACATAATTGAATTCCAGATGAGCCTACATTCAGGTATAGTATAAACATTATTTAACTAAACTTTTTGAAAACCAGCTGAACGTTTCAATAGCAAGTTTTAAAGTAGTGGAATTGCGATGGTCTGTGTTATGGTAAGCCCTCAATGTTTCTCATGCCAGTCAGGATGTCTGCAGATGTGGTGCTGACTCCAAGTGAGAGGGCAGGTTCTAGGCTCAGTCCATTCTGCAGACATGTTAAGATCTTCTGTCCCTGTGGGAAGTGCAAATCCTGCAAGAGATGCACAGCTTTGTTCATGCATACAACATAAACAGTCAGAGAAGTTGATGAGTTTTGATCACAAAGTTTGAGTGAACAGATAATAAGAAACCTGACTTGAGGGGGGCTATGAATACTGGAATGGTCAGCATACAGTGAACCAAGTAGGGCTGCTACTTCGCTCATATTCCCCACTGATCTGAGGAGATGCCCAGTACTGCAGTATATGAATCTTAGCACATGTTTCAAAATAAGCTTGGAAGAAGGTCTGGAGCCCTTTTCTACACATCACAGTTTTATTAGCTCACTTCAATTCAGAGAATGAGAACTTACTATTGTAGCTATTTAAAAAAAAAATTATCTATTAAAAAATATAGATACAATTAAGGAAGCCTTATTTGGTATAAAGCATTTATACCAGGATAGTGAATATTAGTTTCAAGGACAACTGTTTCCAGTATAAGTAATTCTATTACCAGCACAAAATGTTGTTACCATTGTGCCTATCCTTGAAGTGTTTTGTCAGCTCAGTTCTTATACTGAATTTTCTCAGCTGCACTATTACCTGCTGCATAATTGAGGGAAAAAACATGTGGGGTGCAGGCAAGTTTGGAAGGAAGTGGGAACACATCTTTAAAACAGTTTTACTGCTGAGATGCTCATGTGGTAGACATGCAGCCTCAGTTACTGCTTATGCACACTGACTGTCTGGTCTCACCAGGAGAGGTGCCCTGATGGCAATGGCAAGTGGTGCACCAGCAATCTGAATTTATTAAGGGGGTTTGTTTCATCATTTGCAATATTGTGTCTTACATTTTCAGCTCTCTGGTTATTTGCACTTTTCATCTGCACTAAGCATTATGAGTCAATCCTGTCCAGAACTGTCTTTGTCACTATTTCCTGGAAGGTGTCATGCAGAAAAAAAGAGATACACTTTCAAAATACATACTCACTTATAGTGTCCTTTGTTCCTAGAAATCTGGGAGGTACATGATGTTGTTCCTGTTCCTGCCTGCATGAATGCTGCCTCATGTATTTACATGAGGAATTTCATTGTAACTGTAAAAATTTAATGTTATTTGTCATTCATAAAACAGAAGAATTGGCTCATCCTTGCTAAACAGTAAGCTCCCATAATTGTGGTATAACTTCTGTCTTTCTGTGGATTTAGCTGTTGTGTTCAGTATCACTGAAAAGCACTTCATGTTTTCACTTTTCAGACAGCTACTGAATTGCTTTTGCTGTTACTACTGATTTGCCTAATCATGATATGTATGCAAAGGCATGTCCTGCTGTTATTTATGAACACATGTGTTCCTACTGAAGGCAATCAAGATTTGTAATACCAAGACATTAGCCTGATAGCATTGGCTGAGGCAATAAAAAGGTTCTTGTGTTGGGAATGAATTTAGCATCTTGTTAGTTCCTAGAGTATCTCAAGTCAGAATAAAATTGCCATATTTAAAACAGAAACTCCATAGATCATGTCTTTGCTCTGCCTGCAGAAGAAGGAAATACTGCAATATATTCTTTCCAACTTCTACACTGAAGAACATGGCAAGTTGTAACAGCTCCACAACAGATGCCTCATGCATTCCTCAGTCACCTGTGCTGGTTTTGGCTGGGATAGAGTTAATTTTCTCCATAGTAGCTAGCATGGGGCTGTATTTTGGATTTGTGCCAGGAACAGCGTTGATAACACAGGGACATTTTGGCAATTTTTGATCAGTGCTTACACAGCCTCAAGGCCTCTTCCACTTCTCTCACCACCCCACCAGTGAGGAGTCTGGGCATGCACAAGGAGATGGGAGGGGATGCAGCTGGGACAGCTGACACCACTGGCCAAAGGGATATCACGCCCAGTATATTGGTCAGGAGAAAGAGGCAGGGGGGAGGCATTTGAAGTAAGAGCATTCATCTTCCTAATAACTGGTATGTGTGATGGCACCCTGCTCTCCTGGAGGTGGCTGAACACCTGCCTGCCCATGGGAAGCAGTGAATTAATTCCTTGTTCTGCTTTGTTTATGTGCTCAGCTTTTGCTTTTCCTATTAAACTGTCTTTAACCTCAACCCACAAGTTTTCTACCTTTTAACCTTCTGATTCTCTCCTCCATCTCTTTGGGGAATGAGTGAGTGACTGGCTGAGTGAGGCTCAGTGACTGACTGGGGTTAAAACACAGCATCATTATAAAACAAATTATACATCTGAAAACATATGTTTGTGTTCCCTCACCTATGACCTCGGAGCAGGCGGCCATCAGCAAGCAGTAGGGAAAGCAAGAAGTCCCAGGAGCTAATGAAGTGTGCATAAACAGCAAACAGCCATCGGCATAAATTATCCTCAAACTCCACTTTCACATTCAGTCATCTCCTTGCATCTAATGCTTCTTAAACAACCTGTGACATCCGTGGCCTGAATCCTGCAAATGACTAGACTGAGGAGGAAATGTGCTCTCTAAACATGCTGTTCATTATAGCTATTTTATCTACTGCCAGATGGATTGATTTGAGATGGTTTATTGCTTACTCACCCTTTTGCATATTTGAATTAGATGAGTTAACAAAGTGCCCAGTAGTCAGGAATCAAATGCTTCGGGCCAGTAAAGATTATGAAACTGTGTTTTCTGCCTCCATAGGCTGTTGCAGGGGAGCTGAAAATTTTGCATGGAGATATTTTCATCTGAGCAGAGTTCAGCTTTGTTAAACAAGCAGCACATTGCATATAAAACCTGTACTTCAAGCCTTTTAGTAGGAAAGACAAATATGGAAAGATTGTAGCTCAACAATCAGCAATGGTGTTGTTATTTTGGCATATTTTAAGCAAAAGAGTAACAGAAAGGACTAGATGGGTAGCTCCTAGTAAGAGAACTAAACTGGAATGTAAGTGTTGATACTAGAAAGATAACTTTCTGTAGAAAAGAAAATAGTTGCAAATGTATTCATTGAGTACCGCTATTTCAACATAACACTCTAGTCATGAGATCAAATTTATTATAGCAATGGCATTAATACCAGTGTCCAGCAGGTATTAATAAAGCAAATACAGACCAAGGGGACCACATGAGTCTGTATTTTGAAGCATGAGTAAGCTCAAGGAGAAGAAACCTATTGAAAGGAACAAAATACCCAGTCACATAGAGCAGAGCAGAGTTAATGGAAAATACATTTTCCTGTGGCAAAAGAAACGAGCTTAGCCAGAACTTATGCTCCCCTCCAACATTTTAATGGAATGATAGCTACTTATGAGATATATGTAACTTCCCTGAACTCAGCACACCAAGCTGCATTTGCAGCAATTTCAGTAACTGCTAGTCTGGTTCAAGCCTGTGAATTTTCTAAAGGATACAAAAATATGTTTGCTTTTGATTTTACCTGCTCCACAGATATAGCTATTCTTGCCCCAGCTGTTGTAAAAATAAGCCCAGCCCTTCCCAGAGGCTAACTCAGATGCAGAGCTGATGCATCCAGGAAATGTCTTGCATCTCTCAACCTCAATGAACCTTTAAGAGTGCCTGACCTCTGGAAGGCTGCCTGGGCTGTAGAACTTTTATAAAACTGGGTTTTGCCTTCAGTTTTCCATTCTGGCTGAGCTTACAGAATTCTTAATTTTGTTTAAATAACCAAATACTAGTCCTGACTCAGAAGTCATCAAATAATATTCTTGAGTCCCTTAATCACTCACTTAAAGTGCCTAAAATTTACTACATGTTGAAATGATTTCTTGCACTTATATCATGCAGTGCTAGACTGTTCTGAAATTACTTTCTGTCTTAGCATTGCTTTCCACCACATCTGTAGAAGAAATGCAGTTTAGAATAGTTGTTCATTGTATTCCTTCCCAATCCACTAGCAATATCTTGTCTACATGAAGAGTAAGCTGGGGAGTAGACCCTCTCTCATTACAAGTTATCATACAGAACATGGCTCTCAACAGTCCCACAGGACTGTGTAAATTCACACCAAACTATAAATATGACACAACACAGGTCACATAAGCATCATGTCTACTTCAAAATCATAATAATGACTTACTTTTGGTAGCAGTAAGGACTCAGAAACATGGCATTCAGGATGAATGGAGGAGTATTGCTCTGCTTTTCCCAGTTTGTGTTCCTTTTGGTGGCTACTCACACATGAGATGTTTAGTGCCTAGCTCAGCTGCTGGCAAGTTGTGTACATCTGCCTTGCCTATGGCAGGCTCCTTTTATGACAAATTAGGTAAATTTACATAAAATAAATAGCAAGAACATCCCCTCCATTCAATACTCCTACCACAGCAAATAATTGCAGCCAGTTCCCTTCTTACTGAACAAAGACTATTTTAAACACTAGGAGTAATAAAAGTATAAAGAAAAAATTTGGCAAAGAAAATATGACACCTTCCAGATCCATTTGGACGAGTCAGGCTCCTTAAGCACGGAGTAGAAATAAAGGTGTCAGGCATCTAGTGACAGGTGTTTTATGTGATCTTTAGCACACAGCATGGAAAAAATATAACTTCAGAGTGCAGTGTCAGATCAGTTTGTCTGTCGTTGATTAAAATGGAAGAATATACGAAATCTCAGGGTGACATCTGTTATTTCAGTACAAAATTGGAATCTTTCAGACTTAAAAAGGCTTTTGTCAAGATAATCTCCATTTAAAGCTCTGCAATGTAAACTGTGACCAGATCGAAGACTGAAAGCCAGCACTCTCAAAAGTGAGATACTGCAAAGATGACTTTTATTTAGCTGGCATTTTCCTATCTGTTAACTCAACATGATGTGCTGAGAGTAATAAATGAGCTATGCAGAACAAAATGGAAAGCCATGGATGGCTGCGTTGAATTAACCGAGTACCATAATGTTTACTGCTCCATATAACCCATCATATGGAAATCAATTCCATCACAGAGGTTGTTGTTATGTATTTTGGCTGTTGAATTGTAAATCGAATGCTGGAACTGTAAGTTCAATATATAATGTGTCTTACATAGAATTTTTTTGTTGTTGTTTTTAGCAGTTACTCTACACAACAGAGTATGACTTCTTGTTTTGAACAAATGTAAATATAAATTGTCCATGGCAGCTTGTACTAAACTGGGTCAGTGCTTGTAGGCTGGCAGGAGAAGGGCAGGGAAAGGCCATGTGCCTGCTGCAGTGACATTCAGTCAAGCCCTAGAAGGCCTTCACTTTCTTTTTAGAAAAAATATGTGGGATCTTGAGCATGGAGAACTCATAATGATGAGGCAACCTTCACCTCATGGTTTGGTTTATTATTTTCAAAAGGTCAGCTGTTAAATGTAGGTAAATAAAAACAGTTGCACAAGAGCTGGAACCAGGAAAGTCCCCATGGCCATATGCACCCACCACAACAGCTCTAGTTTTTTCCTCCCATGACCCCATCACATGTCCTGCTTCCTCCAGACACCCTGAATTCCCCACTGCTGCCAGTGCTCACTGCCTGCCCCCTTGCTGGCCCACAGCCCACTCCAACTGGCTGGCTGGGACACATGGGCTGATGGGCAGGGGCAGGACAGGCAGCACGGGTGACTGTGAAGCTCACACAAGCAGCTCAAACCCTGGTATGGTATGAATTCCTTCTTTCTCCTTTACCCAGGTTTCAGTATATAAAAAACTTGTAGGAACTTGATATCCCTGATGTCTGTACCTCTTGCTTTCTGCTTGGCACCATACTCTTGTTCTCTATTAAATGGGCAGCACCACACACCGTATCTTCAAAGCAAAAAAACCTGCATTATGGTGGTGCCAAATTCCTCATGGGGCTCATACATTAGGAAGACAGTTATTCAGGAAGCACTGGAGTTGATAAAAGTCCTGATGTATAGCAGTTATCACAGTCAGAAATAGGGGCAGTGCAATTTAGTTTCCTTTAGAAATTTCTGAATGACAGGTTGAATCGAGAGTAACAGAATCAAAATGTAGCTTCTGCCACCAAAGAAGTAAGGTCTAACACATCAGGGAAGATGTATAGAACATGGTATTTTAATTCAGTTATAGATTTTGACAAGCAACTATAAAGTACTGCATTTTTGGAGCCATCAAATGCTAAAGTGTGCAGCTACAGCTGCTGCAAAGCCACTCTGCCACTGTCATGATGGCTCCATGTCATGGCTTGCTCAGTGGCTGCCTGGAGCAGCCTTGCTGGGGTTTTCAGCCCTGGTCTGGTCTCTGAAAGGAGTGCACACACTCCTCTACCAGTCAGCAAGCCTTTTGCAGGGTAATGTTTTGCTACATATATAGACAAGGTATATTTTCAACATTTGCTGTTCCTTACATTCTGACTTTCCTACAGCCTTGGAAAGCTGAAAAAAAATAGACTCTCAACCCCCTGAAGTTTCTCTGAGGCCAGTCAGAAGTAAATACATTCAAAAATTAGCACAAAACATATGCAAGAGGAAAATCATCTTTTTCAACAAAATGTAAGATCAGAGGAAAAGTTACAGGAAGCAGAATCTAATGAGATTGATGGCTTTGATTTTGTGTAATTTTAATTCTAATTTCGCATTTGTCTGTATGATTTTAAACTAATGGTGATCAGGGTGAGAGTCAGCATACCTGATGATCAGGGAATGCAGTCCCAGCATAGCTCTTGAGTCTGTAATAATGGAGAGAACTTGAAACAGCAGGAGACTAAGAGTGGAGTAGGAGTTTCCTTCTTTCCTTAACAGTCCCCTGACTATACCTACCTCAATAAAAAGCACTTGTGTATGAGTCATCGATCATCGTAAAGCCTGTATAGCTTGTGAGAAGGTAATCATGATCTGAAATGATTAACAGTCACCAGAGAGGGGTGGGGAACAAATGCTGCCCCATGGCCTGTTCTTCCTAACAGAAGTCATCAGCCTTGCTGCACCTCTAAGAGAACAGACTCTCCAGCCCACAGGTTCCCCTGAGTGGAAAAGCGAGGTATGCAAGCACTTAATCTTCTCACCATTGCCTCTGAAGGTCAGGCAGCTCCTATTGAGGGGGTTTGTGTGCCAGCTGTGAGGCTGAGGTCAGTACAGAAGCACATAGCCAAACATCTCAGGAGAATAGATGGTTCAAAATTGGATGGTGAAAGTGCTAATAATACAGGACAGTTAAATATTTTTTAATTTGGAAAAAAATAGGATTCTTATAATTCATTTCAATTAGAGACAATTTGTTCTTTGTCAGGAACTGAGGTAAATGTGTAGAATAAACATGGATGAACATGTAGGATAATGTTTAGACACCAGTGAACCCCAGGAGCAATAGAATAGTTGGCTGAGGATTCTTTTTCACTGACCTTGACTTTGAAGGTACTGGGGGAATTCCAGGAGACTGAAAGAGTACTTACACTGTGCAAGTATATAAAATGTTGAAGTGATTTCACTAAGATAAATATCCCCTAGCAGTGAGAGGGAGTGTGGAGAAACTGTAAACTACACTGCTGGAGTCAACAGGAGGTGACAGGACTCTGAGATCGAATGGTAGGCACAGAATGTCAATTGTGATTTTTCTGAAACTTGCCAAAGTGGCCTTATTTCATCATTTCAGATGACAGGTTTGTACAGGTAACCATGGAGATGTAACACACCCAGGTGATCGCAAGGGGATTAATGTTGTACAGTGTAAAATCTGATGAAAAGTCAGCAATATACCAGGTCAGTAAAACCCTTTCTGAGTGGTTTAGAAACAACAGTTTCCATGAATATATTCTTATTTAGCTCTTCCCTCTGTATTTCAAGTATATATCCCATCTCATCCTTCCTCCCAGTGTTTTCTAACATGTAATTCATCTGCTCTTAACTAGAGGGAGGTGTCTGAGAGTGGAGCTGGAGCTGCACCCAGCAGGACATGGGTGTGATGAGAATGGTGTGGTACAAGGTAGGCCTGGAGCACGGGGTGAGCAGTACTCAGTGCTAGAGCTGGAGGAGCCCAGGGCTGCTGCCAGGTGCCAAAATACAGCCAAGCTTCTCAGATGGACCTGTTCACCCACCTCTTTCAGGGCCATCTAAAGAGAGCTCCCTGTGCAAATCTGCAGCAAACTCATCTAGTTTTTTGCCCTAGACTCCTTGTTGTGAGTCTTGGGAGAATAAAGTAAGCAGGAGGAGAAAAATTACTTTTACACTTTGTATATAGGATTGGTATGGGAGGTCCTCATTCTGAAAAGACTGATGAAAAATCAGAGAGGGTAGAGAACCACAAAAACGACAAGGGAAAAGTACTTCTCATGAAGAGATGTAGGGTTCCATCTGTTCAGCTTGTCAACAAGAAAAGTGACAACTGACTTGTTTACAGTGTACAAATGCTTTCCCAGACAGAAAATACTGAGCAGCCATCACTTTCCTCAGCTTGCAGAGAAAGATAGCAACAGGATCCTGTGGCTGAAAGCTGGAGCCAGATGAATTCAATTAGAAATTAGGTCCAGCTTTGTACACTGGAGGCAATTGCTCATTGCAACATGTGAGCAAGGAGAGACAGTTCCAGAGCAGGCAGGATGCTTTGTGAGAGATAGGCTTTAGCCAAACCTGAGACATTTCACTCAACTCTGAGTAATATAAATGCAAGTTAGTAGTTTCTAAGAGGAGGGATTAAATTGTAAAACAACTACTGAAAAAAAGCTCTTAGGTCACTTTGCTCAATTCATGGATGTCTGTCAGACTAGCAGAACAAGGGGAGATCTTTCCAGTCTCTTTGGGCTAACAGCAGATCACACATAGCTGAAAGGAAAATGGCCAAGAGTGATGTGCTAGCAGGACAAAATGGAAATCTTGCATCCCTCACTTCTTCATACTGGTAAGCAATCATGGAACTTTCCTGTTAGAATGTATGGGGGAAGAAAATGAGAGACCATCTTTAATTATATTGGACATTGGATGGATACATTTGCATTAAGCACTCAGTCCCATTAGTGATGAGCATAGCATTAACACTCAGAAGGGCAGTCTTGCAGGACTAGGTGGAAGGGGAGAGGCAGAGAGCTACTGGCATGAGAAGGGAGGGCAGAGCCTGACACGGGAAGTGAAGGGTGCCACAAAACCACTTGGCTATGGATGAGGGGACATGGACAGAAGGCAGCACACAGAATTGCAGTGCCAGCCCCTGGAGTGGGCCAACACAGGATGGAAGATGGCTGACAGAGTGCAGGAAAATGGAGGGAAGCTGGAAAGATGTGCAAATGTACTTCTGAGTAATAAGACAAGCCCATCAACTGTTCAAAAGAAGCAAATCTCTTACCTGCAGAGAGTTTCCCCTGCTTTCCTCTCAGAAGTGATTACAGCTACAAAATCTGTTTGCACTACTGGCCTCCCACTGGCTGCTACAGTCATCACTGTAAAAGCAGTGTGTCCTGCTGTGGAGAAGCCAAGCTGCAGGGAAAACTTTGCTCCTCGATCTCACCAGCTGTTGCTACAGCACTCTCAACACTGTGGGGCTTCCCAGCAAAAACTGAACAATCCAGCACAGAGAGTGAAAAGCTTTTCAGTGCTCTTACAGGCTTCGCTAAACTGCAGAACAAAACATCTATGCATCCCATGGGCTTGGGATTTCCTGACCCACTGTGGGCATGGCTTTTGGGGATTAGAATAAGAGAAGTGGGAATTTCAGGCAATGCTGGAGGTGAGAAGACTAAATGTATACCAAAGCTAAATAGCTCAAGCAAATTCAAGTGATAAGCACAAATATTCCCTGTGTAACGTGTCTGTACAAAAGTACGTGTGTTTTTTAACCCTATTTAGGAGGTTAGTGTCTCTCTTAGAGGAGTTTATATTAATCGATCATTCTTATCTTAATGTTATTTTAACTAAGGCAGAGGAGAAGGACAGAAAGGAAATGACAAAGTGGGACAAGATAGCCCTACCAATTAACTCACAGCTTCTTTTTAAGGCTGACAAGCTGCTCAGGAAAGATGTCTGCTGATGTCTTCTCTGAAAGCCTTGAACGAGTTATACAGCTGCTAGTCTATAGCATCTTTTAAATGCTTAATTCTAGGCATTTTATGGTGAATGATAGAAGTGGTTTGTTTCCTTGATAACTTTCTCTATCAAGATGCCATTTTGTTAATTGCAGAGCATGAAAGTAATTATATTGTGGAATTATGGGTTGTGACATGAGGGTGCTTGTTTTGCCTAGTGTGGAGTTAGACAAATGGATGGTCAGTTATGGCTTGTGTTTTCCTATTGCTGAGTACCAACAGCAATTATAATCCTGATTAATAGGAGCTACAACTCCAGATAAGTACCCACTTGGGGTTTAGAACAAACAGAATTTTACTCAATGTAATCAGACAAGTGTTACAGCTCAGATTAATTGCTGCTCATTGCTTTTCTTTTGCAGATGTCATTGTGCTCACAGGCTGAGTTTGGAGCATCCAGACTGTCCTTGGCCATGATGGACATGTTCACTGTTTTGGTGTTTGCTTTTTGAAAACCAGTTTGTGCTTTCCTTCAGCTGCCAGAAGCAAGCCTGCAGCCATAGCATGGGTGAGGAGGTACCAGGGCCACTGTCAGCCCCCTGTAGTTGCAGTGAGGCTGTAGCAGTAATGTGGCCATTGTGGGGGTGGGTTACACAGCAGTTACTTACTGTCCTTTCTTTTGTAAGCTGCGGTGGTAAGTGACAAGCAGCAGAGAGGATTGCGCTTCAGAGAAGCTTTCCAGCTCGGGGGATGAAAGCTGTTATTAGCACAGAGTCGATAGATGCTCAAACAATTGTTTGGATCCAAGTGAGTGGCTGGCTCCTTGCCAGGAGGACAGATTTGTGGGGGGTGAAGGGCAAACAGAGCCAGGTACCCATTTCCCAATGATATGTGCTCTGTGGGGGAGTTGTTGCTGTGGATCTGTGTGAGCCGCAGCAGGGACAGCGCATGCAGATCCAAGTTCAGTAGGTAATATGGTTCCCCAGTCACCAGACACAGCTGAATGTTAGCTTAGGAATTAATCTCTCTGCCTCTATTTTGTTTTTTACAGACGTAAATAACCACAGACTACTGCAGAACAGCAGAGCAGACAGACATGGTGCTCAGCAGAGGCCATCACTGATGTCTCCTGAGCAGCCCCTTCCTGGTGCACACACAGAGCCGCCCGCAGGTACCCACCCACCCACCTACCTATTGACTTTGCTAACCCTTTGATGAGTGGGAAAAAAAATACCCGTGCTAATGTAATTCTTCATTCAGCTCAGATAATTGGTTACAGCAAGTGATAGTTGGGTCTAAATTAATTTTTGCCCTCTCAAGTTCTGTACTTTCAAATGTGTCAAAAGACGTGTTGCTATTTGCTGCACAGTTTGAAGTAATTCTGCCTGGAAACATCAGCTTCTACTGCTGCCTTTCAAATCCTAAAATTTAATCTCCAATTCAAGCTTTAAAAACCCAAAGACCAACAGATACGTAAAAAATGTTTGAAGAAAAAAATCCATCAGAAAAAAATCAATCAGAAATTATTTGAAGTCATCATTTGAAGTCCATTAGAAATAATTTAAAGTTGATAAAACACAAATTAACTTTTGCTGTCAGTACTTACAGCAACAACACTCCAACACAGAGAGCCCCAAAATGAAAAATCATATTTATAAAAACGAAATTAGGTTCCACTGGAGGGGAATGCAAATTAAATAGCAGGAGTTAAAGGAAAGCCAGGTAGACTTTCATCTGATAGCTAAAATAAAAATATAAAAAAATTAAAACAGTCTGCATACCTTCAGACTGAGCTCTTTCAGACAGCACATGATTGTGTCCTGACCTGTGGTCCACAGCTTTTATCTCAGCCCCATGTCTGAGTTGGTGTCAGCTCCATATCAGCCTCCCATGGGCTCTCACAGCTGATGTTCAGTTAGTGAAGAAATATTTTTCTAAGGTAGAAAAAAATAAAGTCAGTTATTCCTCTTGCTCTTCCTTTTTCAAATGAGTATAAAATTTGAATTTTTACAATCTAATATAAGAAGTCTAAATCGTGCTTCACTCTCTGTGTTTTGATTTCTTGCTCGTTAAATATATGAATGTGGGTTGATCATTCAAACTGTATGCTCCCTCTCTGCGATCTGTAACAGGCTCATTTTAGTAGCAAGGGTTTTCCCCTCCATTTTAATAGTTCTTCACAGAAAACTGCAAATTCTTGCATGAAGAGGCATGTTTTCTGGCTGCCTGGCCAGGCTCCAGCTGCAGAAACCTCTGAAGCCACCACAATTTCCAAATGCTGGGCAGAGCACTTGGTATCATCTGCATCTCATCCTGTCCATGAAACAGAAGAAAGGGAGTGCAACCCCCTTGGCGGCTCCTGGTTCTATTTTCAGGCCAGCTCTTCTTCTTAGATTCACATCATTAATGGGCTCTCTGGGGCAGTGACAATCAGAAATTAAGCTTTCCTATACCCACAAGGCCAAGAGCCCTGTTGAGAGTCAGCTCTTGATTTAGAGCCGTGGTGATGAGGCTCAGGTTGAGATTTGGAAGTGCTGTCCCCTGCCAGAGGCAGAGAGGTCTCTGTCAGCATGGCTCTGTGCTGAGTGGACCAAGCCACTCTTAGGCCGGGTACTAGAGAAATGTGAAGGTCAGACTGGAGATGTTCAAGGTCAAGTTGTGCCAAATAATAAAAATGTTGCTTGTGCCAACAGTGATCCTTCTGCTGGGCTGTGGGCAAGTGAGGTGTGTCTGAGGCTCATGCTGTGAAAATCATGCACTTAGCTTTTTTCTTGGGGAGGTAAAGCAGCTCCATGAGCTCCCCAACAGCCAGTGTAAATAAATCCTCTCATTTTTTAACACAGCTGCCTCAAATTAAAGCATGCTATGATTTCCTTGCTTTCTCTGGCCACTGCCAGGCACAAGGGAAGCGCCACATGGACAGATAGTGCTGAATTTGGTTTTGCCTCATTGGATTTTTATGGATGGTTACCCTCAAAAACCAAACTATTAATAGGCCTGTGTCTGAATGCTCGACCACATGAGACTTCATCTGTTACATTCAGGCAGTGTTTTGATAGATTGCTATTTCATCAACTAAAAATCCTTTGGGCTATGAAGCATATAAAATAGTCCTACAACTACTTGCCCTAAAACAAATATTTAAAATATATATCACAGGAAAAATTGAGTACTCCATTAAGGGAATGGGAAAAAACACACCATAGACAAGAAGAAAGAAATAGATAGGAATTCTAGCAATGCAAAACAGAAGCCTCTTCAGCTGTGCTTTGCTTAAGTGATGCTAAAAGCATTACAGATTATTTAAATAGATTTTGTAATTGCTGTTGTTATTAATGAGCTTAAAGTACACTAAGCTATTGATGTAGGTTTGGGGTAATTTACATAAAGAATAGACTCCTAAAATTTCAGTTTGCTGCATATCCTTCTTAATGGGAACAAATTGCAAAACAATTTCAATTTTAGAAGAAATTTGTGAAGCTGTCCAGTGATCATAGCTCCTGCTCTAAATTCCCAGCTAAAAAGTAGCAAGTAACTCTGATTTTCACTCATGCACACAAACAAAAATTCTTTTTTGCAATATCAAAATCAATGTCCTTTGCCTCATCAGGTTTTAATGCAGGATAAAACAATGTAAATTAAGTGATTCATGCTTTTAATTAACAAGTAAGACATTTTGATTTGAATATCAGTTTTTAGCTTGCATTATATGTCTTCATAATTTGATGATTAAGTTTAACACTTTGTTGGAAACTTTCTAATGCAAATTTCCACCTAAATATAGTCTTTATGCTAAACATGGTATTTTTCTTCCTATCTATGTACCTATGCACATTTCTGTATACACATACTGCTTAGCATACATGTATTCATGTTCTAGGTTTTTTTACTCTTGGTATTTAATGCTGAAGAAATCGTGAAACAAAACCTTTAAGTAAAATTCATTGAGGAAATGTGTGAGTCTTAAGTTCTTTTTCAAAAAACAAACTCTCTTATACATGATTATTACATACATAAATTTTGAAAACACTGATTTTTTCTCAAGATCCTGCTTCAGTTCTGCCCTTTGTGTTTGTTGCATGTGAACAAAGCCAAGAGCACCTGCAAAATTCATCAGTCTGGGAAGTGACATTACAAGCGATTCAAAAACAGGGAAATGGCCAGACCTGGTTTTGGCCCTTCAGCGAAGGGAAGTCTCTTGAGGCTCTGAGGTCTTCTGCAAACTAAGCACGGTCCTGCTCCTGCTGGCAGCTGGGAATGCACACCCAGCAAAGCACTCCCTGTCCTGGACTCCATGCGGGAAGGAAGAGCCACCATCAGCTCCAGCTCACGGGCCCTACTCTGCTTGGGAACCAGAGGGTGGTGTTCAAAGCTCAGCAGGTGTCCAGGACGAAATACCTGCTGGACCCTTCCGCACTGACATGGGTTGCTCTGATATCTACCACTGGGATGTGCTTCCCCTTGGTGCAATCCAGCATTTACTGTGGCATTTGCATGAGGAGTACCATTGAAAGGCTGCCACTTGTGCCCACACCTTGAAGTACCTGCTTTTGTACACTCCTTGCAAGCACCAGATGAAGGCAGAGCCTTTACATTTGCAGTTGTTTTAACTTCTTAGCAAACCAAGGATATCTTCCCTCTCTCCTCCTCAGCTGCCAACAGAATAATAGGCCCCAAGCAAATAGTAACTCAAAGGTTTCATTATGAATGCATCACAGCTGTGAAAAATTTACACCTCAGCTTTCTAGGCTGATGACTTCCAGCTCTCTCTAAAACAAGTACCCTTGTAATTCCCACTCAAGACTGCTCCCCAGCACCAACTTTTAGCAGGAAACATCCCAAAAATTGAAGTCTGAGGTTAGATGATATAAAATGTGAGTTGATGACTATCTCAATGTTCTCAGTGTGCCCCTAAGGAGCCAGGAATCAATAGTACAGCATAAGCTGGGGAGGAAAGGGCAAGGCCTCCAGCCCTCTTATTCCAGCTTCCTTAAATGCTCTAGGATGTCCCTGACTGTCAAAGATCTCTCCTCTTGCTGTAACTAGAAATGGGTAAGAAATGCTAACGTTTTGCTGCAAAGTCTTCAGTGCAATGCTGGTCTTTCCTCTCCCCTCCATCTCTTTCTTCTGGTGAAAAAATGTTTTGCCAAACAGCCACAGCAGATTCATTAGCTGCTTTCAACACCATGGCTGATACTGAGTCTTGAGAGCACGGAACAGTGTTGTTTGTACTCACCTACTGTATAGGTCCTCTGTCTGCAAGACAACCTTCACCTGCTCCAGATCTGTGCAGGCAGGGCAATTTCTGGGGCTTCAGGTCAAAACATGGAGGCTTAGCTAGCACCATGCTGCCAATGGATCCCACTGATGGAGCCACTCTTGTTATTTTAACATGCGCTGTGCTGACCTGGGCCATTGGACTTACCAGGGTCCCCCCAAGATGGGGCCTGGGCAAGTGTCATGCAGTGCAGCACAACTGGCTCAGCAGTGGGGCTCACACGGTGTGCAGGGGGCACACGTGGCCAGCAGTGCTGCAGAGCTGGGTCACACACCCACTACTGACCTGCTGTCACCGGGACCTTCCCAGCGGGACATGGCCTCCTGCAGCTCCTCTCACCATCATTCTCCACCCCCATGTCTCATGGCCAGTTCCAGCTGTACCAGACAGAGGGGCAGCCACAGGCAGCAGCGAGGGAGGACACTGCCCCATGGAGGGAAGGGCTCCATTCCAGTGCACAGGGCTGAGATGAGTGTGCAGTGAGCACGGCAGAAACCTGGAGGCAGATACAGCAAAGGGCTGCCCTGGACCATGGGGATGTGGAAAGCTACTGGTACAGACATAATTTTAAAATAAAAGTGGGTTTCAGCACTGCTGCTCCTGGAAGAGGTACCTGGCTTCTTAAAGAGACTGCTTCCTGTCAGAAAGTTGTTTCTTTCAAGAATCACATTTAGTGCAAAGGGAATATTCCTGTCAGTGCTTTGGTTACAGACACCACCTGCTGCAACACTTGGCCAACCTGGCATTTAAAATGTCGTTGAGATCAGAAAGGAGCTGAGCCTGAATACTGAGGCAGATGCCATCAGCAAAGGCGAACTTCCATAACTGAATGAGGCTGATAAAAAGACTGAATTGCAGAAGCATTTGCAGAAAGCCCTGTGGAAAACTATTGATTTTTCTGCATACGCTTTATTTTCTGTATGTGCCTTGTGCAATCTACCTTGGGGAAGCAATTCTACAAGAGATGCCAGTGAAAATTTTGCATTTAAAATCCATCATTTGTGGTTCCTGCTGGATGAGTGGGTTTCTCTTCTCTCCAGAAATGGGATTGATGATATTTTCTAAAACAAACTACCAAGTCCTTAGGCTTGTTTCAGCCCAGCAGGCAGGAGGACAAGTTCATTTTTCTCTTTCTGTGGAGCACTGCTGTACACAAAGTTGTTCAAAACTCCTTGCTACCTCAATATTTCTGTTCTAGATGACAACAAAAGGACAAAGGCTCTGACAGGCCTTTTTTTCAGCATGGAGTGTGTAGGAAGAGTTACTGAGTACAGACTCTCATTCCCAACTGTACCTCCTGATGTGTCTTTAGGAAGCAATCCAAAAATCCACAGAATAAAGAAAGAAAATGAATGAAATAAGTAGAAAATGCATGAAAGAGAAGTAAAGGCTAAAACAAATAGTTAATTGCTCTATCTGTGTTTGAGCCCATAGGGCTCATATAGATGAGTGCTAGTAATGAAGCTCTTCAGCAGCTCTGGAGAACATTTTGCTCTTAAGGTCAAATAATTTATCAAGATAAAAATATTAAACAAGTCCTTTCCACATACGCTACTCAGTGTGCCTCAAATTGCTTTTCAGCTGTGCTCAGTGCTTTTGTTGACTTACAGTAAATTAAACATTAGCTCTTTCTAATTAGATAGGAGATCTTGGTGCTGCTTCCTACTAATTTAAAGACTAGAACTAGTTTCAAGCAATTAAAGCTAAAAATCCCACCTTTAAATAATGAATTAATATGGAATTTCATTTAATTAAAGGAAGCAACTGGAGGTTAAATGACCAGACAGACAGACATATGAAGGAAAAGCAGCCAGTGCAGAGTCAGCGGTGCAGCCACTGTTGAGGCTATTGGGGAGCAAAGGTTTTTTCTTTTTGAAAAGCAATTGCAAGCTTGTAATAGATCCAAACCCTTTCTTGGTCAGCTTTAGCAATGCTCTCTGTAAGTGAGTGTGCTCGGTGGAACTGCCAGGGCGATGGCAGGGGGGTCTGCAGAGGCCTCTGTGGGGAGAGGCTGGGGCTGCCTGTGCTGGATACAGCCAACCCACCACAGTCCAGCTGCCAAGGTGATGGCACCTCTGGGGAAGAGTATTTCAGATGGGGCAAAAAACATTGCACAGGCAGAGGATGAGGAGGAAAGAAAAGTTCAGCAGCCACATGAACACCAAGTTCAGAGCAGGAAGAGGGCGAGGAGGTGCTGCAGGTGCCCAAGCTGAAATTCCTGGCAGCCCCAGGAAGAACCCACACCAGCAGGTGGGCATTTCCCAATGGGAACTGCAGCCTGTGTAAAGTCCATACTGGGTGTATCCTGAAGGACTGCAGCCATGAGAAGGTCACACGCTGAAACAGGGGGAACGTACAAGGGAAGGAACAGCAGAGAGAAGCTATTATGGACTGACCACATTCTCCCATTGCCCCAGGAGGAGACAGAAGAGTCAGGAATGAAGATGTGAAGTTCAGCCTGGGAAAAAGTGGGTAAGAAAGGTGGTATTTTACTTTTTTGCCTTTGATTCTCACCATGCTAATCTATTTTAATTGGCAAGTCTCTTTTGCTCATGATGGTAACTGGCAAGCAGTCTCCCCATCTTTATCTCAACCCATGAGCTTTCTGTTTTCTCCTCCATTCAGCTGAGGTGCTGGGATGAATGAGGGGCTGGGTGCCACACCCCCCCTCCTAGTTATCCACAGAGCAGGCTGTTGGATACAGGAAGCCTTGTGGAGAGGGCAACTCTGCTAAAAAAATGTTAGCAGGCTGGAATAAAGGTCACCCATTAGCAAGTTACAGAAAAAAAAGCCACAGCCCCAAACAACTCTTTTAAATGTGAACTTTAAAACTTCACATTTTCGAGACTATGTTTCACTATATTTTACTTCTCTACCTCCTAAAAAGATGCATTCTCAAACTCCAAAATACCTTTAAAATCTTGTCACAGGCCATCCCAAAGCCTTGTGAGAACATCTTGTAATGAATCTCAGCAACAAAGAAACAACAAAAGATTTTCGTGACAGAGGGCCCTCTGCTTATGACTGAGCTCCCTTAGGGGGTGAGATTTCATTTGATTAATGTAGCCTTACAAGTTTTATATTATGTATCATACCATACTAGAATACAGCAACTCTTTTTGCATACTCATGCAAATACTCATGCACATTTTAAGAACAGAACTGATAATCCTTATTTGCCTTATTATTCCAACTTGCCTTAAAAAATTTAGAGATGGCCTCCTAAAATAGTACATGAACAGTGCATTATTTGCCATGCAGAGACTGTAACAGGATAACATTAAAAGATGAGAAACCTCTATTTCAAATGTGTATTTGCATTCTGCTGAATGGTACAAATGTGAGGAGTGACTGTCACAGGAACAGTTATCATGCTAAGAGGAGTCTGAGAGCTGCTTATATGAAGACAGGACACAGATGATATCAGAAAAAGCCCAATATCTTGATGAGATTAAGACTTGTCATATATTCTGTCCTCTTCCCAGTGTTTTCTCACTTGTTACCCTCCTCCCCCAATTCAATAAACTGAACTACAGCAGTTATAAGAGGCTTTTACTCTGAACAAAACCAGTGGAAATACAATTCACACTGAAAGCCAAAGCTGAGGCAAGTCACATTTTCTGTTGCTGTTATTTGCCATCTGGTTTAGGTGGGATCCACTCATGGATCTTCTTGCGAGTAGTAGAGTAAGGCACGTACTGCCCAGGAGTGCCACTCAGGTTGAATTTATGGTTCTCCCAGATAAATTTACGAGCAACTGGTGGATGAGTAGTTGGAGGGTCATCAGTCATTGAGTGGAGCCAGCGATGCCTTAAGGGGAAAAAGACACATTGTTACTAAGGAACACTACACAATCTCCAACAAGCCTATCTTCTCCCAAGGTCCTCCTCCGAAAAGACACTAAGTATTTATTTTGAGAGGGGAGAAAAGTCATTTAATCCCATGTGGCCTTGAATGAGACCACACGATGCTCATTTAAAGGAGTTACACAAACCTAACTGATAAATAACAGTTCAGCCTCCAATTGAAAGCACACCTGAGTTCAAATTTCCTGTTCATTTGTGCACCAAGCACACGTGTTTGTACGGACTTAACCAGGCAGCCAGGTCACAACAGGCACTATGAATGACAAAACCACATTTGGTTTTGCTCTCTGGATTTTTGGTTTGCTGGGGTTTGAGGGTTTCTTTTGTTTTTAATTACCAGAAGACTACGCTGCACAACAATTTCAATACCATTTCCAAAGCATTCATGAGGCTACTGCTATTTGGGATATGGATTAACAGTGCAAGTACACCTAAAACAAGCATTTAAATGTTTACTGACTGAACAATAAAATGATTAATACCACTCAGCAACAGGGTAATTACCAAGTGATTACAGTGATTAGCCTTTACCTATGAACTAAATGTCCATCCTTCTCCGAGCAAGCAACATTAATGATCATGCAAAGCATTTTCCCTAACAATTTACTGAAACACTACAGCAGGGACCAACTGAATTGATTTCATCCCATTTCTATTGCAGTGCCTGAAGCAACTTTCAAATCTGAATTATATTTTAATTATCTGCCAGTGTACATGTACTTTACACTCTGCACACTTATGAGAAAAGTGAAGTTATGACTGTTTTTGCAAGCTTATGTGTTTTTTTTACTGAGGTAGAATTAAAGAGGCTTCTGCTAATCAGCTTTTGCAAAGACTTGACATAAAAATATGAACTCTTCTTTTCCAGTTGTATTAGAAAGCCTAAAAATTGCATCTTCAGCCTTTAGCAACCAATCCATAGCATTTCATTTATACAGTAAAACAATACACAGTAGAAGTGGTGAGAAATAGACTGATAGGTATATTCTAAATCTGAAGAGCTCTACAGAAAGTTGACAATCTTTCCAAATAGCTTCTAGACACATATTAAAAAAAAGAAAGAAAATATCTCACTTTAAAAAAAGTTTTGACTGGGGTAGAGTTGATTTTCCTCACAGGGGCTGGTGTGGGGCTGTCGTTTGGATTTGTGCTAAACACAGGGTTGATAATGTAGATATTTTTGTTACTGCTGTATTGGGGTCACCTCTTAGTCCCGAGCAGGGGCGCAGCGTGGATGGCGCTCAGAAGAGCTCAGGCACAGCAGACATCAGAAGGCTTTGATCAGAAGGCTTACAACTTAGAGAGTTTATTCAAGATAGATAACAGACAGATCCTCATAGCTCATAGTAGCAGTAGATAGTTCCTAGAAGTTCCTACTACATCATCTCACATTCTAGTAGATCTAACTCTCATTCAGTAACATCCACACATTTTATGCTCTCTCACATCTAACATGCCACCATATTATTGGTTAACCAATTCACCTTACATAACCACAACCTCTCATTGGCTATAAGCCACCACACAAACTCTAGGTAGCTCTGTCCTCTTTAAGGTAGAACTCCAAACAGCTTTCCTTAAGGGATGCACTCACTGCCACCCCCCACACTGCTGGGCAGTGCTTACACAGAGACAACGCCTTGGCTGCTTTTCATACTGCCACGCTAGCAGAGAGACCAGGGGTGCACGGGAGGAGACACAGCTGGGACAGGCAACTCAAACTGACCAAAGGGAGATTCCATGCCATATGACACCAAGCTCTCAGTGCATCAATCTGGGGGAAGAAGAAGGGAGGAGGGGGACATTTGGATTCTGGCGTTTGTCTTCCCAAGTCCCCATTACTTGTGATGGGGCCCTGTTTGCCTGGGCATGACTGAACACCTGCCTGCCCAGAGGAAGCAGTCTATTAATTCCTTGCTTTGCTTTGCTTGCATGTGCATGTTTTGCTTTCCCTATTAAACTGTCTTTACTGCAACCCACAAGTTTTCTGGCTTTCACTCTTCTGATTCTTGTCCTGATGCTGTTGGTGGGGGAGTGGGTGACTGAGTGGCTGTGTGGGGCTTGGCTGCTGGCTGAGGATAAACCACAACACATACAGAGGCAACTTAAACTCACACACCTTCACCTAGTGATGCTCCTGGTAGCAGTGGACAGGGATCCTGCACACAAATCCCTGTTTACACACCTGTTCCCATGGCTCACTGTCCTCATCCTCCTCCAAGAGCCATGTGCAGTTACAAAGGCCCCTAAAAGACAGGCTGGAGGACGTGGAGCAAAAGAACTATTAATGCTCAGCTGAAATCAAGTAGATTTCAAGCTTGCATGATGTCTGGCACCTCTGTCATTATAAGTGTATTTAATATCATACACTCATTCCTGGAAACATCAGAAAGGTTTCACAGTATCATTTAACAAAGTAGTTTTATCTGTCATTTAAACTATTGCTTTGCAGCTTTTCTAAGATTAAATCCATAATCTTTTAAAATATAGTATTCTGGAGTAATTAATATATTTGCTTTTAGGATTTTCAGAATTTCTGTAACACAAAATGGAATCAGCCTCAAATTTAAATAGGTAGCAAACCTGACCCTTAAATCACATTTTCTCACTAGAAAGTAGAAATAAAGTTGCTCACCGACAAGCCACATCAATACAGTCACAGGTACTGAAATTCATGAAGAGATTTCAAAAGTTTGTTTAGAACTCATTCCACCATGAATTATGCTTATATTTATGAGTTTCAGGGCTTAACCTGGACACAACAGATTACCCTTAGAAGCCCAACATGTGACTTAAAAGAGCATTTTGGTTTGCAGAGTCTATTCTCTCAAACAAAAGCTCCCCCTCTCCACTTAAATCTTGAAAACTTTATTTTGGGGAGACTTTCCCCTTGACAACCTTCCTCAAAGAATCCTTTGAAGCCTTGATGTCTCTCAGACTTCTCCCAGATGCTCAAGAAAAGCTTTTCATGCACTAGACAGAACAGCACGAATCAAGAGATTTGACATGCTGCAGATGGCCAGATTTCTATGCAAACTCTGCCTATAAACCCATGCATGGAAAAACAGGGCTTCAAAAGCAATTAATGACTTAAAACCTACAAGGCAGACAACTTACAAAGAAAATCAGGAGGGTGGCAGAAACTCTGAAGAGGCTAAAGCAGCTTCCTGAGTCAGAGAGCAGTCACTACCAAGCAGAGTGAGGCCAGCAAAGCCTCTCGACTGTTCCTTGAGTGAAAGGATGAAAGACACCTCAAAGTATCTTCAGATGCTCTCAAAACTACGCAAAATTTTCTCCCAGGTCTTAACAAACGTTTAAAAGCAAGTGGATTTCAGTCTGAAGCTACAAGGGATGGGAGCCAATTAAATGATGTACAAGCTGTCAAATACGAACTGATGCTACGCAAACTCGGTAGCTACTGCCGTATGTGCATCTGCAAGGTTCAGGCACAGCCTACGTAAGCTGAGATGTTTGCCAACTTGTTCACATCCCCTTCTCTCAACGAGTTAACCATGTTGCAATGGGACAAGAGAAATGAAGATGTATGTTAGGGTCAAGGTGCAGAGAGAATGGGAAGAGAAGGAAAAAGAGACAAGAAATGTGTTTATTTCTTTACACATGGGAAATAACTTTAATTTCTCATGCAAGCTACTGTAAGATACCACTGTGCAGCAATGAGACTGCACCCGATTTATCTGAAAACATCAAACTAGTATTTGTATTTAATCTAGTTATAAAACTCCACACATTTATTATGAAACCACCAGAAGGATGGAAATTTTAGCCTCCTTCTTTTTCTGCAGTCTTTTTGTTTTGTTTTCCTTGAGGGCAGATTTGAAAAGCAGCATTTTAACAGGAAAATCACACAATTCCTTACATTTCCTAGTGTGTTAGCACTTTCAGTCTGAGATGCTACATTCCACTCTCCTTCAGCTGTCAGATCAACCAACAAAAAGGATGCAGATTATTAAACTGAAAGTAAATATTTCATTATATGAAGTCAGCACTCTTGAAGCTCCTCTCAAAGATGTCAGATTTGCACCGTAAGGAAATAAATATCAAAGTACAGGACAAATACTACAAATACAAAGGACAGTGCTGGCAAAATGAAGTGTCCCTACAAAAAGGAAAAACTATTCTCAAATTACAATTCTTCTCTCCCCACAGGATAATACTGAAAGAACAATTTGTTTTTAAATAGCATGTACACTTAAACCAGTTGTCAATTTGTTTTTGCAAAGTATGGGGCCAAAACACAAACCAGAGTACATTAAACCAGAAATACACTAAACAAATGGTTTAAACACACAGCCCAGTGATGAGTGATTCTGCAATGCAAACATCTATGAAAGCAGGAAACAGTCCACTCAGGCATTGGTAAAAAAGGAATTAACTTTCAACGTTTTTGTGTTCCCAGAGCACACCTAATCAGTGTTCAAAAAGGGAAGCGCTGAGGTTCCTGCAACCAACATACTCTGACCAGTAGGAGCCAAAACAAGTATTTTGTTTTTTCTGACTGTCTAAGAGATATCTTTGTGTAGGGGAAAAAAATGTGCCCAGTATCTTGTACAGCATTATGAGAAGATTAATACGAATCATTCCCAAGGCAAGTATTGAAGGAATTTTTAAAAAATCCAATTAACTTTTCTCCAACAAAGTAGACACCAATATCTGGATTTTGAGGACAAGAAAAGAAAACCCAGAGTAACAAAGAGGTTAAATAACATAACTAAATCAGAATAAATTATAAGCCTACATATTCTGGTGTGGCAACATTTTTAAAAAGCAACAGTCTTGACTCCCTGCATAGTAGACATATGTCAAAACAACACTTTGATTTCCTTCAGACTGTAATTTCAGTACATCCGTTGTCAAGAGACATTACATCAATTATTTCAGAATACTGAAAATATTCAGTAGTTTCTAAAAATGGTACTACAATATGTTATTACATATAAGATGTTTTTTTCTTGTTGCTTTTTCCTTTCCTCTAGTATCTGACAGGATCTAAAGGGTAGCTTTTTTTTTCCCAGTTGTTTTCAAAACTTTTCAACATTCCAAAATGGTTTTTTTCCAGTTCACCACGCATGAGATTGAACTGATTGTATCTGAACAGTCATTCATCTTCCAGAGTCTTGAAGGCACACAACTTTACACTTTAAAATGCAGTGTATTCTGTGTAAGGGTGTAATCAGTAGGATAACCAGCAGTGTAATCCTACATACAGTAGAATTCTTGTAAGAGTACTACAAAATCATTAAAACAAAATAATTTAAAAAAATCTTAAAAGACAGTATTTATTCCCAGTCAAAATATTTCTGCTTTTAAAGATGTATCTAAGCAGTCTGGAAACACACATCAGTGATTTAGATGTGTCACAAAGCTACCTAAGTATAAACACATGTTCTTATGGGACATACAAATTTATCAGCAATAAAAAAACCCTATCCACAAACCTGAATGGTACTGCACAACTAAGTTTCCTCACAAAAACCTTTGAACACAGGACTGTTTACCCTTTTGTGCCTCACTGCACTCACCAGTCTTGAAAATGATGAAATGTTTACTCCTCCTTCTAGGGCAATTTTTTCCACGTTAATAGGAAAACAAGTTTTTGTACCTCATTAACTTCTGTGAAATAAGCAAGCTACTTAACCCTTGAAAGAGCCCTCTGATACCCAGGAAGAAACCCCTTGTGGAGGTTTGTAAAGAGGCAACAAACATCACATAAACACGAGCAAAGGAAAAAAATAATACAAACCCCTTGTCTCAAAATAAGGAAAATCTTGAAAATCAGCACAGTGTAACAGCGAAATGATAAAAACTAGAACCAAACACCAGTTATTGTGAAAATAAGGCATGAACATCTTTGTTTTGGAGATTCTAATGTCACTTCTAGAAAACATTGCTATTCAGGTCTTACCCACTGAGACAGAAAAAAGCATTAACTGCATTAGTCATAATTATAAGTCTGGGAGAGTTTGAAACAAAATTGACTATCTAGAGAGTTTACCCACGTATTTCTTAAATGTTCTATTGAGCCACAATTTAGGAGTCCATGTAATCAATCTCAGCCTTGGCACAGAACATGCATCACAGGAGTAATAAAACCAGTGTGTGCTAATGCTCAGTCTACCCAAACACCTCTTCCTTCCCATCACCTTTTGCTGCTTTGTGGCTGAAGTGCTATCCTGTTCCTTAAGAACCACAGAGATTCTTTTTACTGGCATACACTGTTACTTTATGTGGTATGAGACAAAAAAAGTATTAACAGCTGTGTGGCCACAGACCACCTGGAACTCAAGATTGTACAGAATTATTCCTGAGATGCACAAGCAGAAAATAAAACCTTAATAAAAATTATAGTCGAGTAGCAGTCAACATATAGAGCATCCTGGTCCTTTGCTGCTTATTATTATATCCCTGTATATAAACTGAAATAATTATGCTGGTAATGACTGTGGATTAAGGAATGTTGTTCCATCATTGCCTAATGTGTTTTAGGTTCTCACCCAGAACAGAAAACAATTTCTTTTTTACTTCTGGTGGCCTAAGGTTTTGCCAAACCATTAATGGGCACAACTAATAAGGAAAACAGGAAAACCTCCTCAGTCTGGCTGGCAAAATGCTTTCCTTCCAAAAAGCAGTGAGTGCACCTACCAAGACAGTGAGCAATGGAACATTATGAATGCAGTTCAACACTAAAAGTAACAAGTGTGAAATCTTCTGGTCATACACAGAATAGCTGTGTCCATGAAAACTTTTTCTTTTTTAATCTTCTGCTTTCTAGTACAAGAAAATATACAGGCAATTACACAATTGGTGTCTGTCCACATTATGAGGCTAAATGGCTTACCATTCAGGGGGCACCATACTTCCATCAACTTCCCAAAATGTGTTTTTGCCATTCATTTCATCAGTATATATGACCCATCTGTGTCGACCTTAAATAAACAGAAACATTGTATTTAAATTATTTTCATATAAAGGAGAGAACTCTTGAAAACCAAAGAAAAACATTCTGAGTAATACTATCTACCATTAAGGACACTTATTTTAAAGTCAGTACAGCTTTTATTTTTCCAAGTCTTGTGTTTTTCCACTGTTACTGTATTTTCATATGGCTGAATCTAACCCTCTCAAAAGGAAGCAAATATCAGCTACTGTATAAGCAATGTGAGATAGGAACTTACAGTATCTTCAGGTAGAGAAGTAGGTTTGGGGATTTTTTTTCTCCACCATGAGAAGTCCTTTTCAAAAGGACATTGCCACTGATAACCTAAGATTAAACTAAATTTCAGCTATCTAAAACTACCAAGCAATGTTACCCAGCAAGTGCTTTTCCTTGTTACCCCACAGGTTAACCTACAGTCAGCAGTTCACTTGGACTCACCAGAGTATCAACTGCTTCTGTGTCACCTGTGTTGCTTTAGGTGTTGCCTCTGTGAGTACTCTACAAACATTATTGAAAATCCAGTTGCTTATGGTGATAGGATGTTTAGGCTACCCTGTGTTTCTTTGCCCTAAAACAATCACACAATCACATACAGCTGCCAGGCAGTTTTAAAGGCAGTTCTCTTTCTTTCTCCATCTCTTACACCATCAGCTATTAGATCAAGGACAAAATTCAGCTCTTAATCACATCTCTACCTACATGGAAAGCATCTGACTGGCTTATATTTATCCCTTATTTATTGTTTCAGATTGACTGTGTTTGCAAATGAATTGAGGGACAGAAGATGTCAAAGTATTTCTATGAGGGCCTTGTCTAAGACCCACACAAGTCAAGTGAAGGAATTCAGACAGGCAGCAAGTTCTAATTCAGTAGCAGAAGCCACACAGGGTATGTAAAAGCTGGACAGTCTGCTGGGAGGTGTTCACATTAACATACATACCAAAGAAGTTCCTTTTGTCTTCATAGTATTTGTTTCCATATTTGTCAATTCCTATCAGATTACCAGTCTTCAAATCATTGACCCTGTGGATTATCAAAACAACAGTTTCAACTGACGTCATCTCAGAATGACGGGGTTTCTTAGGGGTTGGTAAAAATCTGTAATGAAAACTCTTAAACATTTATGTAGATATTAAAAAAACTATTCAAGCTTAAGGATTGCAAAACACAATCATCAATTGCTACAACTAACCTGCACTTTACTGACAGGATAAAAGTCATACAAAAAGGCTTTTAGGGACTGTTACTTATTTAAAAGCTCTTTATAAATGGAAGATAAAGCAACTCTGCAATATAACCATTTAACACCCACAGAACCTTAAATACTGTGAAAGGAAGTCCCAGACTCACAGATTAATTCTCTTAGTTGAAGACCTTACCATCCTTCTCAACTATTCATAGCCACAATTTCAGTCTGAATTGCCACAGGTGGTGGTCAGCACTGAAGCAGATTAAGAAATCTCACACATCAGTGTGGGCACTGGACTCCAGGTGAGGAACAGTAATATTTTAAGCCATTGTGGCTGCCTGCCAAGGAAATACATGCTAAACCCTAAGATACAATTGTTACTTTCTAACTTTTGTATAACTGTGAAATATGAAAGCATTTATCCTGCAACTATGTGAGGCTTACACTGATCCAGATAAGATATATACCAGTATCAACATATTGTAACATTACTGTACATATGAATAATTAAATTGAACCTATTATTCACATTCTAATGACAAAATGTTAAATTTACTGAGGTGTTCTCCTACCAGACTTGCATCTTTTTTGTTTGTTTGTTTGTTTGCTGGTGTTCATCCCAGGCAGAATTACGCATGGAAAAGTTTACTCTCAAAGGTATTAGTTGTTTGTAGTATTATAAATACTCTCAAATCAGTGCCAAGTGAGAGAGGAGGTGTGCACATGCAGACTTCCCTAGCTGGGAGCTTCGTTATAACTCACAGATTCAGTCTTCTGTGGTCTTTTCTGGCAGGGTGTGTGAAAATGACAATCATTCCATCAAGTACTCATTTTAAACCTCTGTGGTCCCAGGTAAAAAGCCTGACACATCCCTCCTCTCTCAAAGAAACACTCAAGGATCTCTGGCTCAGCTATTCAATAAGCCCAAGTTCACAGCTTCAGAAAAAGAACAGCCATTTCACTGCTGCTCTCCCTTCCTTCTTCCCTTCCATCTCTTGTAAGGGTTCTTAGGTCCTTGTCCTGACTTCATGTCCTGGATACTGATATTAGACACTAAGAGTTATTTATGGCTCTCAGAGGACATTTTCCAGCTAGTTTCACTGAGTCTTGAGCAAGGAGAATGTTTCCAGCCACATGGGCTCTTAATAATTTGACTTTTACTGCATATAAACCTGTTATAGCCACCTCAGTGGAAAACATGTAGGAGAAAAGCAGGGAAAGCCAGAGAAAGTCTCCTGACTGAGGTAAATAATTTTTCCAACTTCAAGAAATAATTACTTTTTAAACACATCAACTGTTGCAAGAAAGAACACCTTGATTACTCTTCCTTTAAGCACTAAGTCTACTTGAGCTGGGCCAAGATGATTTAATGGCTTGAAGGGTTAACTGAAGGCAGCAGCTGTTTGAGGTTGGTATGGTTATGAGGATCAGGTGTGATTCTCCACCTAGCATGTCCTACCTTCAACCTTCTGAACAAAAAGAGGAGAGCACTGTCTCCAGTACTGCCTGCTCTCTTTCTCTGGGTGGCAGAAAGGTGTCAACACAGCCTTCAATGTTTGACTCACAGAAGATCCCTGGCAAGACACTCATTGAGATGTGCTTAGAAGAGGCATTCTGATGAGACCTGATACTCAAGCTCTTCTGTGCTTTTATCTCCCCAGCTCCATTTCTTCTTGAGAACTGCCAGTGTCTTAGCTACAGGCTCAGAAGGAAAACAAAATGGAGAAAACAACTTGGGGTGAGGGGAGCGGGTGTGTGACAGAAAATAGTAACTATAATGGCATAAAATAATAGCCAGGGAAATCATGTATTGTCTTACTGCTTAGTAGCTTGAAATTCCCCTCTAAGAAGTTGTGCATGAAGAATGTCTATCTAAGTTGCTTTCTACTGTGGAGACAGAGAAGCCAGAAGCTGCCTGCATCCACAGCTACCAGGAATACAAAGTTGAGATCTCCCAAAAGTGAAGCTACCTTCAGAAAAGCATCCAATATCGTGCCACAAAACAAAGGAGAAAATGACTTAAAATGTATAATAATTGTAAGGGGAGCGATACATTTATTGACAGAAAAAAAAATATGCTCAACTAAGAGAATACAGAGCTGGTGTCAGGTTACTTGTGACATTTCACAAAGAATGTTGTTGGTGGCCTTGTTTAAGTTTACAAGGCTCCTGACCAAATCAAAACCAAAACAGAAATTCCATCTCCAGAAAGCACAGGGGACTGACAGATCATGGTATTACCCTACTGAGGAAGGTCACATTATTGTACAGGAAGTTCTGTACTCTCTTCAGGGCTGCAGTGATCCCATCAGAATAAAATTCAATGGTATGAAGGTCATAACACAAGGTGATGCACCTACAGACTGGTGAGACCTGAAGCACTGTGTGCCTAATGGCAAGGAAAACATCTGGATGTCTCAAGGCAATAAGGAGCTTCCAATTAAGTGGCATGTGTGGGAAAAAGGGCAAGTTGACCCTTGAGTGCTCCGGTGACCTGAGCGGTCATCAGTGAACAAAACAAGTACTAAAGCCACACTATAAATATCGAGGCATGATCAGCAATTGTGTAAAATGTTACATTTAATCATTCAAAACAGATGGATTTAAACTACAAGACATAACAGAGAAAGGGCCATTATGATGTGTGAAAAAAAAACAGCCTTCAGGAAGGATCAGAAAGCTTGGCTTGTTTGTTCTGACCTAAGAAGCCCTTGCTATATGGCAGGGTACTTTATATTTGCAAAGTACCCTTACTCCATACTCCTGACTTCCTACTATTGATTAAAAAAGGGCTTTTTGGCATGTGGTCAGGCCTAAAACACTCACTGTAAATGTTCTATTACCTCTCCAGGATTAGCTACAAAGACAACAAAGGTTACTGACACTGCTGAATTTGGATCACGTACCATTTAGACTTCCACCCTATATTTCATCAAGGACTTGAATGAAAAAGAAGAGTACCTTAGTAAATCTGCAGCTCCTTGTATTTGGGAGCAGCTTCAAGCCTGCTGTATCACAATTCAAAATACTTATCACAAGGAAGAAATGAGATGGGAGCAGGGAAAAAAATCAGGAGAAAGTTGAACATGGACAAGTGCAAGGTTCTTGGGGATGAAAGCGCAGTCATGAATGGAAACAAAGGCTGCAACTCATTCTGCACAAAACGCCAAAGGGGCCAGAGGGTATCCAAGGCTGAGCACAGGTCAGCGGTGACAACCCATGGACAAGGACGCGGACGTGACGAGCAGTTTGCAGTGCTGAAGAACCAGAACCGGGAAGGCAGATGAAGTAACTCCCTGCTTTACAGCGCGGGGTTTCAGCAGCCGCTCGGCCTTCAGGCGTGCCCGGCCCAAGCGAGCCCCTGCCCGGCCGCGGTGACCCAGAGCCAAGGGCGCGATGGCGCAGCACAGCCCTGGGGGCGGATACAGCGCACACGGCTGGGCAGCGGGGCAACCTGCCCGGGCAGCGCTGACAGCTCAGCACCGAGCAGCCCTCCAAGCTGCCGAACGAAGGGAAAAACCAGCGCCGGGCCCTGCTGTGAGCGCAGTTCCGCCGCGCCCGGGACACACCGGGGGCACCGGCACCGCCGAGCCGCGTCCCGCCAAGGTGACCCCGTGGGGCAGCGACTGGGGAGCGGGGAGGCCCTGCCGGGCGCCGAGGTACCTGAGCAGCTGCAGGACGGCGCCGCGGACGCCGCCGTGGCCGCCGATGTGTTTCAGCGCCCGCTTCAGCACCTGCACGTACTCCGCCATCTTGGGGCGGTGCCACCCCGGGCCCGCCCCGCCGGCAGCGCCGCGTCCGGGCCGTGCGGGCGGGCGCGACAAGCACCGGCAGCGGGGCGGGCGGGCGTGTTCTGGTGCGGGCGCTGCGCTGCGCTCCCCATGGGCGTGAATGGATCCGATAGAACAGGTGCCCACTGCTCACTAGGGAAGGTCGGCGAGATACAGGGACCTTTAGGATGGGAGGGGAAACCCCCTTTTTAATAGAAATGTCTTCTGACAATCTCTTATTTCACATCGGTCATAAGATCTGTGATGAGGAAAGAGTTGCCAAGACTGCCAGTAAGGTCTGGGATTGCCTAGATCAAAAGTCAGGAGACGGGCAGGTGACATCCCACCCTAGGCAGACTATGGGTGATGGTCACGAGAAGAGCCTTGTGTGGTGTCTTCCAGGATTTTCCCAGCTCTATACGTCATTAAGGAATGTGTATCTCTTGCCTCGTCCAGTCTCCACCCCCACCTTCTCCGTCCTGGTTCTGCAGTGGCAGGAGAATGCCTTTGGTGGCCCTGGGTGGATGTCGGGAATACTTTACTGCTGTTGGTGCAAGGCTGGTCTGTCTGTCAAGGTGCGCAAACCACTTCCCTGCCCTTCACCAGGCCAGTGCTGTGCAAGCCAGGAGGGAGCACAGCTGGACTAGATGATCCTTGTGGGTCCCTTCCATCTCAGAATAATCTGTGATCTGTGACTCGGCGGAGCAGGCGGGGCTGAGCTGCGGGCACTGCCCTGCCCCGGGGACAACGCAGGAGCTGAAGTGAAAAATTAAGTATGTGGTGTTAAAGTTGAAAGGAAAATGAAACCGGGAAAAAGCCATCAGGCCAGTTCACAGTGTGAGAATACACCCATTTCAACATGAAGTCTAGTGGTCGAAGTTTCCCATTGAAAATTTTTTTAGTTTTCAACACAAGCAGGTTTGTGTTCAAACACAGAGCACAAGCCCTGCTGGTTCTGTGCTCTGTCCTCTGACCACAGCATCTCCTCTGTGACAAGTCTTAGGCTTCAGTACACTTGTGGCAGGTTATTTGCATTTTCACAATCAAGTATTAAAAAAATTATTAAATGTATTAAAATACGGTCAAATTAGGAGGCAGAAAAACAGAGGGGAACATTTACAGTCAGTTCACTCATTTTCTGTAACTCCATACACAGAAATCATTATTTTGATATAAACTATTTATGATGGAGTGTAGAATATGGAAAAAGTGTAATTTAAATTAGGTCAGCCAACTTCAGAAGCATGGGATATGTTCAACCCTTATTCCAGTTTCTAAGCCTATTCCTGATTCAGGTAACTGGGATAATTTCCGTTGACTGTGCATATAATTCCATGAGCATTTTCTCTGCTGGCAGTCAAATAGCATGGTTGTTGTGAGGTGGTTTTTTTCCCCAAGGGTTAAAATTGTCTGGATGACTTCACTGATCCATGTAGCACCATGATTCTTCGACTGAGACCGCTGTGGAGGATCAGGCATCGTGACACAGAGCTGGAAGAAGGGATCAATTTCTTAGTGTGACTTTGATCCTACATAATATGTTGTGGGGAATACATTCTTAGTAGCAGGAACATTTTACAGCGTCTTCAAATTACATTTTGAGTTTTCTTTGTACTATTTTCTCCATTACTTTAGTCAAGTGAGATCTCCACTAAGAATCTCATTGCCTTGTAACTGCTCAAGTCCCATCACATCTACTTAAACTGCTTTTGTTAATGTGTCACTGAGCATGGAAAAAGACACACCCTGAATTTGGTGCAAATGTCACTGTTCAATGCAGTGGAGTGCAAATGCAAGTTATGTCTTCCTAAGAATTGAGGCATCTTTGGGAGACTCCACTGAAATGCTGTCCTCTCACTCAAGTAACTTATAAAACTCATGCACCCATAAGAAATGTTTAATTCCCAGTTTTTTAAATTTAAGACT
Organism: Sakesphorus luctuosus; assembly: GCA_013396695.1. Lineage (NCBI taxonomy): Eukaryota > Metazoa > Chordata > Aves > Passeriformes > Thamnophilidae > Sakesphorus > Sakesphorus luctuosus. The sequence goes on along the minus strand of VWZD01005127.1, from coordinate 457,336 downwards.
GTTATATGTTGCTTTTGTTCCCCAAAAATTAGCACACTGAACTTCACTGCCTCAAAACCTCATGCTAAGCACACTTAATGCTGCCTTGTTTTTCTCCTTTGGTCCAACTAAATGGCACAGAATTACCAACAGAACTCTTTTTCAGGCCTAGAAAATGCCCTCAAGTCTGAACACAAGTAACTTACTTCTTTTCTAATAGTGTAACAAAAACCATATTTTTAAAATACAAATCTGTTTCCTGAATGACTCAAAGGATGACATGTAACTTCCCTTCACTTCGTTAGCATACAAGCATCTCACCAAATCCTACATATTTTTTTCTTTAAAGAGCTTTATTCAGTTGCACAATGAATCAATTGATCTTGAAAACCCCAAGTTCGTATATTCTCAGAAAGTGCAAAAACCAACTGATCTACAGAATAATTGTGTGTTTACATTTTACCTTAGAAGAACTTTTTATTACATTTGTCTATTCTACCACCATCCCCACTGTTCTTAGTATGGACAGTCACATGAATTTATTCTGCATTGGTTCACAACTGTGGAACATATATTTGCAACAATCCATGGAATTCCTTTTCTTAAACTAAGAAAAAAATCCATCAGAAGAGAGACTAACAAATAAGAACATACTGTGTTATCAACTCCTGCCCCATCCTTCTAAAACTGCAAAGTTCCAGAAGCAAAGTCCAATCCATAACACAAGTCTCCACAATGCAGTGTCCAACAATACTCTAATCCAGTCTCTAACCACAGTTTATCTCACTCTAATCCAAACAGTGCTATTTCTAATGCTTTCACTAACACATTTTTCAGTCCTATAATCCATTATTATTTCCCATAAGCACAATGGAAGGAGTTTTTGTCACATGGGTTCTATTGATTTAAAATGTTAAAAGATAAATTCACAGCCTACAGTGAAATTTCACTACAGTGAAATGTTACTAAAAAGCACATATTTTTAATTTTCAAAAACATTCAAATATGTACCTTTGTGAAAACAGTTTAGTACTCAAAAACCCTAGAATAATAAATTTACTGGCACTTCTAGAACACACCTGCCACTTTGTGGGAAGTGTCTGGGTTATGTCTCTAGCAGTAACCCGACCTTCATCTTTGATTTCCCAGTGGCAAAATTCCCCTGGTTACAGAGCGAAAAACTGCTCCTTTGAGAGCTGTTCCTCATCTAGTCTTTGTCAGGCAAAGTGCGTGACTGTCAGTTTGCTCCCCACTAAAACCTCAAGATGAAGGAAAATTGAAGTCATCGTAAAAGAGCTTAGACTTCTCCTGAGCAGCTTATTGGAAGGGATTAGACTGCAGGTCTGCAAAGCACCAGGAATCTGCAGAACCAAAGCCACAGGGAAGGCTGCTCACAAGGCTCTTGCCAACCAGGATATAATCAGGAGGTTCAGAGCATGGCAGTTTGCTCCTCTGGATGTCCAGCGAACGATTCTGCTGAGTGAAATGCACAGTGTTAATTCTGAAAAACTCACAGTGGAGCAGTTCCACTTAGTTTCTCTAACAGGCAACTCCACAACAAAAGTTTCATTAAAAGCATTCCCAGAACATTTCTGTGTTATCCCTTTTCTTCTACCACTTCACACAAACACAAATAAATATTCTTGTCTCCTTATTAGCATCCCATCCATCTCCCCCTAATTCAAGCACAGTTAACCTGAACATATATTTGTGCAAGCATTACTGTAAGATCCAGTTACTAAAAAAATAATCAGGAAATGGATTTGTTCAGCCAGTATCAACAGCCACAAAAACCTTAAGCGTCCAGACATGGATACTTGAAGATGGTGATAGTCTAGTGGTACAAATTACTTGCTCTGACCTTCAACACAGGGACTCACAGGACACACTCAGTCCCTACACTCAAGCCAAAATGTACAACAATGACTTCTTCTGATAAAGATTCTCATAGGAGAAAACTGTACTCCGTATTAGCCATCGTCCATCAGAGCGAGGGTGGGGCTGGACACGTGAGAGCCTGAAGGGTAAAGGCAGGCTGAGTGGCCGAGCAGGGCAGGTCACAGGCAGGTCTTCGTGCAAGACTTCATACACATGTGAAGGAAAACAGAGCAGCTCACGAGAGATGGATTCCTGTGGTGAAGTATAAATGTTTTTGGGGGTTATATGACAGAGGTGTGAGGAGGTCAGGAAAGACTGGGTGCTAGGAATGTTTGTTGACAGAAAAAGAGAGATGCCACAGGGAAACAAAGTTGCAGAGTTCCCAAACAAGTGTTTTCTTTTTCTAGAGTTTTTCCTCTTCTCTTCAGAGGTCACCAAAAGGCTGTGGAATGTTACTGGCAAGAGAGACAAGAGTAATTCACTAGAGTCTGGTTGGGAAACAGGGCACTGTAGGCGTCAGGAGGTTCAGAGGAGGGCCACAAAAATGGTCAAGAGGGCTGGAGCACCTCTGCTGTGAAGAAAGACTGAGAGAGGTTGTTCAGCCTGGAGAAGGCTCTGGGGAGACCTTCTAGTGGCCTTGCAATAATTAAAGGGGGCCTACAAGAAAGATGGAGAAAGGCTTATTATCCGGGCCTGTAGTAACAGGACGAGGGGCAGCGGTTTGAAACTGCAAGAGGGTAGATTTAGATTGGACGTAAGGATGAAATGTTGGACTCAATGATCTTAGAGATCTTTTCCAGCCTTTGTGACTCTATGAAATTCTGTATGATGAGAGTAGTGGGACACTGGAACAAGCTGTGCAGGGAAGTTGTGGATGCCCAGTTCTGGAAGTGTTCAAGGCCAGGCTAAGCAACCTGGTCTAGTGGAAGATATCCCTGTGCATGGCATGGGGGTTGGAACTAGAGGATCTTCAAGGTCCCTCCCAACCCAAAGCATTCTGTGACTCTACTGAGAAAGTTAAGTTTTTAAAACAGAAGGAAGATAGAGGCTGGAGTGAATTCTGATGGGGAAGAGACTCCAAATGCTTATATTCAGCTCTCATAATTAATAAGGTCATTGCATCATCCAAAATTTACCTTTTGCCAGTGCACCTTACAAACATTTTCTCTGGAGTGAGTCAGTGGGTAATTAATTTACTTCATGATAAAAAACATTTCAGAATTCACACATGGAAAGAATGGTAATTAATTCTGCATTTGGGATACTGTTCAGGGTTATCTGCACATCCATTCAAATGTCACATTCATTTACAACAGAAGACAAAGACTAAAAAAACCTACACTTTCTGAATTATCTTTGAGAAATCAATTCTGGCATAGACAAAAAGTTGTGCTAATTTCACAATTTTAAACATTAATAAATTCATTATTTATCCAGTAATATTTAAAACTGAGATAAGTTTACTTGAACATCTGAAGTCTGTTTCCTTCAAAAGAAAAAACTTTGTTCATCCATACTACAACTTCCAACCTAAAACTGATCCATAATGAATCAAATACTAATTTCCAAATATCCATTATTGCATCATATGACATGGAGATCTGTGATCAGGGTTCATTACAATACATATTTCTATATAGTATTTTAAAAAACCAAATAATTGGTAAATTAAATTTGACAATAAATTATTAATTTTCAAATTCTTAGGCTGGAAGGTAGTAAGCATGGAAACAAAGAGTTAATACCAACAAAATTAGCAAACAGCAAGATACTGCAGCTATCCCAAATCCCAGAGACTGAATATAACTGACAATACTACACTGTGTAGTAAAAATGTGAAAGATCCCTAAACTCTTCGTAATCCTATACAGTGATCTAGGTCCGTAAGACAATCTCTATAAAACACTAACAAAGCAATATGATATTGCAGTTTTCTATAATATAAAGTTACAATTTATTTTAAAAAATACATCCAAAATAGAATTTTCCAATTGAGCCAGGTTTCAAGACATTGTGGGGTTTTTTTATACAACAGCGAGACAACTACAGTGACATTGTATTGCTTACACTGGAACTGATGTACTAGCAAAGCACAAAGGCTGAGCAAAATGAACAGACCAGTTTCAAAATGAACAGACTGACTTTCACTGACACTGAAGATCACACGACAATAACAAATGTATGGACAGGTAAGTTTGTAACTGTGGAAGGTACTGCAATGAATGTACTTTTGAAAAAAGCTTAAAATTTAACAACTACTTGCACTAGGAACTTCAGCAGTATGAAACAAGCAACGTAAGCCCACATATATATGTGCAACAAATACCTTCATGAAAAATGTTTGAACTAGTAAGATTACTATGTGCAACTACTCTCATCTTTAAATGATAGCATTCTAAAATGTTGACAATTGTTTCTCCTTTCATGTGATTTATATTGAAATGATTTCTCTTCCTCTTAACATGAAAAATTTTAAAGCTGTTGAAACTAAACTTGCTCTTTCATTGGCAAAGAGTCTTCTTATTTTTTGACTAGTAAATGCCAGTTTGGCTAAATCCTGATTAGCTCTGAAAACTGTCAAGACTGCCAAAGATCAAAAAGTTGAAAAAGAAATTAAAAGTGAAAAGCAATCACAAAAATAATGAGATATTTTAACATCCATGGTGGAGTGAGCTTCAGTACTCATGTTTTTATTAGCTGATTGACAATGTTACTGACAGAAACCAGTAATATTAGCCAGCCTTTCATTCAGTACCAAAGAACATTCTCTCACAAGACTATAAACAACAATAAATCACACAGGTGGTAATGTGAGATCATGTCATCACAAAAATTAGAAACAGTAAGGGCCTGAGTTGATGGTAACTTGATATGCTCCTTTTAACTAAGCAGCAGTTATCTTAAAATAACCAAAACAACAAAACCAAAACTTCACTGTTTAGCTTTTCCATGAGCTGTTGCATTATTCTCAGATGGCTGCAATGGTTAACATGTACAAATAAGGAAAAACCATGTTCATTCCTGTATTTACCTGTTTTAAAGCTCTCATTCCTGAGGAAACCCATTTGTGCCTCATTCCTTATCAAAAGCATAAATTTATAGTTCAAGAATGATTAATGATTTAACAATAATTAATTAAGATCTTGCTGATAAAAGTGAGTAACACTGAAAGAACAACCACCAGTATGGGATGCACCTTCTAGATCATCATGAATAAAGAGATTACCAGGCAGCATAGACCAGCTGTAAATGAACCTTGAATGTACAATGAAAATATATTATTATGAAATATGTAAGAAAACTTTGGGGGGAAAGAGGTCACTTACCAGTAGCCAGAGCTGTTTGCAATGTGTTGTATGTATGCACTTTGGCTCTTTAGAGGTCCAAATGTCAGAGGCATCCAAGACCATAAAATGGGGTGTTTTTTTGGCCCTCACAATACACAAACACTCGAATTTAAACAATCTGATGTGAAACATGACCAAGGTTTTTAACACACCCTAAGAGAGTAGTCTTGGCCCATCAGTCAGGGTAATGGCAGTCCATGCATTACTGAAGTGGGCTAGCTTGTATTCAAACAGACTAGAGCACAAAGAGGAAGCAGGAACAGAAATCCAGAGAAAAACAGGTTTTGGGGCCACCTCCTCTAAAACATTCCACCAAAAGGTGGAATGTGGGAAAGAGCTCAGCTGCCATGGCCAGCTCCAACACTGAAAGCAGTCCCCCAATGAGTCAGTAAGTGCCAAGGCACAGCAAGGAAGGTGGCTCCATCCCATCAGGGGTCCTCAGCTCTGAGTGCTTTGGTTTGTGAGATTGGATATGACCAAACCTGGAGAATGGTCCCCCACAATATCCTTCTTTCTAAAATGGAGACAAATGGATTTGATGGGTGGACTGTTAGATGGATAAGAAAATGGATGGACAGTCACATCCAGAGGGTAGCAGTCAATGACTCAGCAGTGATAAGTGGTGTCCCTCAGGGGTCTGTATTTGGACCAGTGTTATTTAATAACCTCATTAATGACAGACAAAATGATGGAGTGCACCCTCACCAAGTGTGCAGATGGCACCAAGCTGAGTGGTGCTATAGACACACCTGAAGGATGGGATGCTATCCAGAGGAGCTGGATTAGCTCAAGAAGTGGGCCCATGGGAAACTTATGAGATTTAAGAGAAAGTTCAAGGTGCTGCACCTGGCTTAGGTCAACCCCCAGTATAAATCCAGGCTGGGGGATGAACAGATCCAGAGCAGCCCTGCTGAAAGTCCAGACATGACCCAGCAACGTGCACTCACAGCCCAGAAAGCCAACTGTGCCCTGGGCTGCATCGAAAGCAGCATGGCCAGCAGGTCAAGGGAGGGGATCCTGCCTCACCACTCTGCTCTGGCAAGATGCCACCTGCAGTGCTGCATCCAGCTCTGGAGTCCCCACTACAGGAAGGAGCAAGTCCAAAGGAGGGCCACCAAGTTCATTAGAGGGATGGAGCACCTCTCCAATGAAGAAACGCTAGGAGAATTGGGATAGTTCTGCCTGGAAAAAAAGAAGGTTTATGTGCCTTCCAGTAACTAAAGGGAGCCTACAAGAAAGATGGAGAGAGACTTTTTATAAAGGTATGTAGTGACAGGAAAAGGGGGAATGGCTTCAAATTGAAAGAGTAAATTTAGATATTTGGAAAAAATTCTTTCCTGTGAGGGTGGTGAGGCACTGGAATATGTCACCCAGAGAAGCTGTGGATGCCCCATCCCTGGAAGTGTTCAAGGCCAGGCTGGATGGGGCTTTGAGCAACCTGGTCTAGTGGAAGGCGTGCCTGTCCATGCAAGGGGTTGAAATGAGATGAGCTTTAAGATCCCTTCTAACCCAAAGCATTCTCTGATTCTGTGACTCTATGATACGGTCTCAGATTACGGAGCTCAGGTAGAGGAAGATCCAAGCAGCTCAGTTAGTGGAACTGACAACAAAAATCCAGTGTCAGAGGCAGTTCTCAGATTCTTTCTGACTGGTTGCAATCCTGAGGTGCTGAGAAAAACTATAGAATGCAAGAACTACAAAACCCAATTCTCATCTAGTAGTCTCCTTTGCCTTAGAGTGGCCTTGGAGCTGCAGCGTGGGCAAGGGTCCCCATTTAAGCTCTTCTTCTGGGTAAGCAATTGCTGGTGCAACCACATGTTTCTTCACTGGGTGAGGCTCTTCCTTACCCAATTTGGCCAGAGAAAGAAAGGGTTCATGCTAAATAGAACTTGGCCTTGATCCAAGATGCAGATAATCCTACATGTTGTTGCCTGAAATAGACCAACACTTTCACTAGGATACTTCTCTCATTTTAAGCAACAGGTAATAACTGTACTCAGGATGTGTCAGTGTTACTTGTAAAGTGAGTCACATGCCTCGAGACACGAAAGCATTAAAACCCATCCTTAGGCAGAGCTACAGAGTCTGATTCAGGGAACATGTATGGAGTATCCAGACCCATTTCCAATGAGGAAAGGAAAAGCAGCTGAAACCATGTTCCCATAGGGAGGGGCACTGGATTTGACAAACTCAAATTTAAAAAAATAATCATACAGGACTGGCTGGAAAAGAAAAAGTGCATAGCCAAAGGCTAACAAGAATAAAAAAATCAACATGGGCACAAGTTAAGAGGCATCTAGAATGCCTCCATCATGGGGCACTGAGTATGAAAGAGGGAGGGGTAAGGTGGAAAAGCGTCAAGTTCTGAGACCAGAAAAACCAGGAGTATGCTGTCTTTGAATAACTGACTATAATCCTGTTAGTTTTTGTAGTACAGAATAGTTAATGTGTACCACGATGTAATACGACAACGCAGTATTCTGTTGCATGTGCAGAAACCATCAGTGCTAACTCTGCTGCTTCCCTTTTGATCAACTGTATCAACATAACAACAGAATATTTTAAATTGTGAACTTCCTCTACTTTCCCTGCACTTGTAATGGTATCCAGTGTTCAGTTCAGCAAGAAAGAAATCTCTCTTCAAAACAAAAGCCAAAACTAAGTTTGGTCTTGTTTGCATGGAAACACTGGCCTTCTCAGGATGTTTGATCATGTATTTTCAATTTGATGAGTGAGAAAGAACTAGTAGCAAAACACTGAAAACACAGCTCAGAGAGGAAAGTTAATTTATTTCTCTAAAACATCACACTAAGTCAAGATACCTTAGTTCAGTCAAAGCTTCTTCAGTTTCCTCGTAAGCCTGGGCTTCGTAAACAAATATTCCAAGTCCGTCTATCTACAAAAATAGGATGGACAATTCTTACTTTCTTCAGATATCAAGTTAATTTACAAGTCCTTGAAGACAGATGAAAAATAGGAAGTGATCCTTTATCCTAATACACTCCACCATGTTTCCCAAGTGTACTGGAAAGAAGGACTATGAGCCTTCCTTGGAAAGGTGCATTGGAAGGCTTATTACCATCTCTTGGAGACAGGGTATGCATTTACACCACCATGAGTGCCATGGTACAGAATCCTGGACTGCTGCTTTTATAGGGCGTGACCTATTATCTGAGAGTTGTAGTCTGCTGTCTCCATTCGCAGAATGTATGGGATGATGCTGTCAATCTGAACATTTCCAATCAGTCCTGCGAAGAACAGCTCTTCGGTGATGGCAGCGCTCATCAGCCTCAGTGCAGGCAATCGGAGAAGTAGTCTAGACAGTCTGCAAAATAAGTTTGGTAGAAAGTGTTACTTGGCAGATCACAGAGTTTGGTGTTATTCCCAATGATACCATTAGTTTAAGAAGAGAAAAAATTTACAAGGAACATTATTGGCCAAAACTTGTTATATCGAGTTCATGAAGGGCTTAAATATTTAAATCAGTAGAGAATTAAACTTACGTTTAGTCATGTCTTCAACATTACAGAAAATGTGAGTATGCCTGTCAATTACATGGTCTGTATAATGTTTGGACTTAAACTAAATGAGGAAATATTCCAAGTAGATGCAATTCAAATTGAATGTTAATTTTTATTTCTGATATTTAATTTTAGAAATTCATAATTAATGAGTAGACAAATAACAGTCATAGTATGTATGAGCACATGCATAATATTTGAAGTGTTCTAAAGGTAATTCTTACCTTTAAGGAGGTAAGAAGAAAATGTACATATCTATTACAAAAATACTGCACAAAGCATTACCAGCAACAACTCTGAAAAGAGAATCAGTCAAGTGAGCATCTAAACTTACAGACCTGTAAGTATCATCCGGATATGCCTTTGTTACATAGTCTTGGAACTCCATGTAAGCCTTTTCTTGAAATTTCTCAATCTGTACCACATTTTCTAGACCTGGGTGATCTGAAAAAACACCACTCTTCATTGTTATACCTGTTCTATAGAAGGTGCACTAAAATCCATACAGATTTTCCAAAAGTAAACATACTGAAATAATTAAGTGGTAGCTGCAGCAACTTCTGTTTTAGAGGAGGACACTACATCCTTATATTTCTCTTCCTCTATGTTTATGTATTACGTAGCTTTTCATAAATAAAACCAGACATTTTGAAGAGTTCAAAGAAATTCAGTGCTTGCAATGTTTACATTTATCTTGATGATACAACTTTGTTCTCTGTGTAGCAGTAGAACAGCAATGTTTCAATACATTGACATTTACTGGAATATTGTATGCACAAATAGTATTTGGGTGGGAAGTGAAGGATAAAATTTAGACCAGCAGAAAAAGCAGAATAAAAAGCTGTGAACAGTTTGTTTCTGAAAAACTGGAGGAGATATGTAGCTGGTAATTTTTTTCAACTATTTTGTGCAAAAATTTCAAATGTGCTAAACATAATTTTTAGCAGTGATTTGAAAATTGAAAACTAAATCTTGCTAAAAATGAAAGGATATCAGCCTAACTGCCAAGTCACATTAGAAACTTATTATCTGGTTATTCTGAACTCTCTTCACAGTCTGTAATTTTTATTATCCATCTCTTTCAATGCAAATATTCTACTGTTATAGCAGCATGACAAATCACATAGATTTTATTTTTCACAAATGAGATCTTAAATGAGCTGCCAAATTTTGTGGGATAAAAGATTGTTTCTAACAGTCACACTCCTCTCCAAATACACAAAACTAGTAAACACACCCAGGAAGGTTTTTGCTCTGTGGATATAGAAGCTTTGAGAGCAATTCAGTAGTTATGTGATATGCTGGACTCCCTGAATGCATCATTTCACAGAGGAGTATTTTGTTCTATACAGTAATTCAGTCATTCTGAAAGCATGATTTCAAATTCATGCAGAGGACAAAAGGTTAATTAGTTCATACAGAAGCAACACGTTTTGAAGAGTTATCACTGTCACATAAAATGCATCACTTCATGGCGCTGCCCTTAGAGCAGTGGCAGGACCACAGCTAGAAGTCAACTTCTGGAAACAGTAGTTTGAAGATCACTGCTAGCACAGTTGCAGCCAAGTCTTCTTGGCGCATCCTTTACACAGATCTCTTTCCCAGGGCTGTCCTGTGGCAATCAAAAAGCAGGCTTGGCACAGAAGACAGCAAATCACCAGGATCTACTAAAGCAGCAGCTCAGCCACATGCACAGCCCAGCCTCATTCTGTAGCAGAGCAGTAAAATCCCTGCAACTGCAATTTCTGGCCTGTGAATCACTGCCAGAGTCCTTCTCTTCAAGATACTAAACATGACTTTCAGGTATATGAAGATTTTGTTATATGGCTCACAGGATCAAGAGAATGGAGAACATGTTACCTTTAAAGAAGATACACATCATTAGTAACGTGATCCTGGAAACATGTGAGCTAAAGAAAATTCTTCATCATGTGACTGGATAGTCTTTCCTCAAGATGTTTTTCCTTCTACCTTTTGTGTTTTCAAATACAATTGGAAGGAGACAAATAAACTTCAGTCTGAACAGGTAAATAAATACTGCTTTGCAAGTGCAAAGTCTAGGAGCCTAGTATTTTCAGGTGTCTGACAGGAGTGATTTTTCCAAAGGATTCTATCATAAATCCTAGTGGACATCATCCTAGGAAAATGGGATTGAGGTATGCTTCCCTCATTTTGTTTCTTTCCTGGAGTGGACAAGTTCTCAGTATAGGAATGACATGAAAGGATTATTTTGGGGTAAAGGAACACCTAAAGGAGCAATACACCTCCTGCAAGCATTCCCTTCTAAAATTAAATCAGCAAACACCCTCCCATCATCCACTTAAATAAAATCCCTGCCTATTCTGAAAAACTCCAGGCAACTCTTCAGTCCTCAGCAGAAAAGAAAAATTGCAAACATTTTCAAGCATGCTTAATATTGTGTTTAAACTCATGGTGGGTCCTGCTTATCAGGAATGTTCCTGTGATTCTGTAGACTGTAAAAGCAAACACACAACACCAGGCAAGACTTTCCTAGTCATGAGGACTGACAACAGGATTTTGTTCCATAATGAAAACACACCAAGTGGATTTTCATTTGTGATCCACAATATCGCTGCAATATCCTCTCGGAATGTATCATCTTTCCTGGAGGGTTCTGCCTCTGCATATGTGTATATATATATATTAGGGAGAGAGGGGGAGGGAGAGCACGCAATAGAAGATAGGTAGAGTTTTGTTTGTGCACTTAGATAAAATACAATGAATTCCTGCTGCCACTTTTCCTGGGAGGTGCAGATACTCCTTGTAGATACTACATATAGAAAAGGTCATACAAATATGAGGGAAACTGTAAAGCAAGAACCTCACAATATATAAATTCTATATATTAGAAAACCTGCTTAGAATTTCCATTTTGGAAGTGTCCAAGTTCCAAAAAATTTGCTCATCTCAACTGATTTTTCTGTGAAAGGGTGAACTGCAGCTGAACAGAAAATAAAAGGTCTTCTTAGATCTAATAAATCTACAGAAGTGACAAACCAAATACCCAGCTCTCCTTCATGTCCTACACTACAGACAGGGGGAAGGTCACTAAGATTTTGTCAGCTTTTTAACATCTGCTCCAATCTTTTCTATGGGACATCAGCATCCACAAAAAGCAGAGCAACAAGGATTAAGGAAGCTGTTGATGCTTTTCAAACTCTCAGATGTAAAATGGAGTGACTGAAAATATACTTTCTAAATGTAACAGTGAAAAATTCTTGGAGATACAGAAAGTACTTGAGGTTTATAAATTTTTCTTTAATCAAGTATTGGGGTTTGGCTTTATATTGAATACCAGTTCTGAATGATGAATCTAAGCCCTGCAGGACACTTATATAATATCTGAATGCCTTTATCGAAAAGTTAATTCTACAACTTTCAAATAAAGAAAATTAACTTTGTAATTTTCTACAGTCCAGTCATACAGGTTACACAATCTAACTACTCACTAACTACCATACCCAGAGGACTCTTTCCTTCATTCTGTAGACTCATCACCCAGAAGGAAAAAATACTCATTTTACCTTCACTGTCTAATGTATGTCCATTAACACTACTGAGAGTACATTAAGCAAATACTGTTTATAAGATGGAAATAACAAGGGAATGTTTGTGGTGTTCACTCACCAGAAGTGCTATTTGCATTATTAAAATATCTGTGTCAAGTGAGGTGATGTTTCTGTAGTTTTGCATGTGAGAATCAATGACAAGAGAGGTAAGTCTTTCATAAATTACAAGCCCAACTTCAATCCATCTCAGCTGGATGTGCAAAAGCAACTTCAGAAAATTAAACTACAGGTCCTCAGAAAATGTACCCCAGAAAGGAGGCACATAATTAAGACCAATAAATAAAGAGGAGGTAAAAAAATTAAAACAACCAAAAAACGAAACCCAAAAGAACAAAAAGCATCAGTGGCAGAGGCAAGAGTAAGACTCTCCAAATAGAAAGAAATTAAAGTCTCCCTGAAAAAAAAAATCCACAAAGCAATATTCAGCTATTTACATTAAAAGATTAACCCTCCTCTTCATAGTCCTCATTAGACACGTTCGAAGATTCCTCAACAATGAGGCCATAGTTCTGGAAGTAACAGTAACCATGTATGATGAAGTTATATGGCAACAAATAGCACATTTAAGGTTTTACATTTGGAATAATTACGTACCAGGACTGAAGAGGACGATTGCTTTCAAATATGCATATTCATATCCATCTAGACAAAGCTTAACCATGCTGTTACAGAACTCTTGCAATTTGAAGACATGCTCCATTACTAGTCTTCCTCTGTCTGTTGGCAGCTTATCTAAATCAACACACATATAAATACAAAATCCCAAGTCAACACGCATGCAAAAAATGTGCTCACGCTGGAATTTTAAAAATAATTATTTTACTAGATTCAAACAGTGAGAAATCTACGCCATCTATAATTCATATTAGGTCTGAATAATCTTGACACCTACAATAATGGACTATAATTTTTCCCCCTTTAATTGTACAACTAGGACTCTTGCTACCGCTAAAGCTTCCAGTACAGGCATGCACTAGAGCTTGGAAAAAATCAAGGAAGGAATAGACTTCATGTAAGTAAAGAACACACTGCTACTGCAGCTCTGTGCTCTATGTCTAAGAGTCAGGTGCCATGTGGTAGGTTAGTGTACAGCTTCATGGCTTATTTTAGTCAGAGATCACACTAATATATACCTTCTCTGACCTGCACTGAGGGGAATGTGGTTGGTGCAAAGTTGTTCTCCTTGGATCAGCCTGAAAATCCCATTCCCGCCATAAGCTATCAAACTGGAGTCCTTGGATCCCGCAAACTTGTTACTCTTAGAGATACTGCAGCTGGCATACTGCACAACTGGTTTGTGCACTCAAACTGAAATCCCAGTTTAAATGGTAAAAATATGTATTTGTAGTCACGATAAAAACAATTAATTACTACAATACCCTTTCTGGTGAATGTGCTTTCAAAATTACATAGACCAAAGTTTCCAGATTCCATTCGTATCCCTCCTAAAGACAATCAGATTTGTTAGTGTCTTTAGCTGATCCAGTACGTTTTGTGGTCTGATCAGTAAATTTTAAACTGTAGTTATTTATAGGAGGATCTTGTAGGTATTTTTAATGAATTACCCTATCATAAAAGAACATGAAAAATCTATAGTCAAGTGGGCTGTTTTTCTCCAGATTACCAATCTGTGTTTGCATAGTATCAACAACAGTGAATCTTCATAACCCTAACAGCAAACAACTCAAAAATCCAGTTAAACCTGGAAATGCATAGATTATTTGTATGTACCCATGCCTTGTTAATACTGTGTTAGGACTATGAACTGATGAGGACTACACTATCATTGACTGATTAGCTTTTAGTGCTGACAACCTTGTGAGTGTTCACAAGCACACAAAGAATAGCTAAAAAGACTCCCCTCCTGCTCAAAAGAACAGCATGAAAGAGGCCAACTGACATGTCTTTTAATTGAATGAAAAATATGCCAAAGATGCAGGACATAGGATTAAAAAGGAACAAAGTGTACTTAGCTGAAGATACGTTGAAGACTTCCATGTAGACTAAACTTAGTATAGAGAAGTCAACGAGCCAAGCTATGTAAGGGAAGTGTATCACCAAGTTGGCATTCTACTGCTTTGTCTCACAATTATGAACAGAAAGGACAGGTGGGTCATTCTTTATTTTATACTCCTGATACAGAGGAATCATATTCACAGTACACTTGTGTTCTTAACACTGATGCTGCCCAAAATATTCCTAATCTGGGATGATGATATTAACAAAGCACTATTAGACATTACAACATATAATAAAAAGAACCCCAGTAAATGCTAACCCATATTAGACAGATGGGTAATTTTATATAAATATATATTTTTAAAATTATATTTGTAAATATTAGTATAGCTGACTTTTGCAAAATTGCTACAAAATTCCATCTTGTGAACTGTAGTTTCTAGTATTATTTGTTTCAATACTAACCCTGAAATTCTACAAACAGTAAACATGCATTAACAACTGAAGGATAAACAAAAGGTGTCTGAGCAATTCAATACTTAAAAAAACATCAAGTAATTCCCCAAGTCTGGCATGTGCCCAGTATACACCTTACCTTGCTGTAAGCTGCCTTGAAGGTGATTAACAAACGCAGCTAATATAGTTGCCACATTCATAACTTGTGAACACTGTGCTAGACCAAGCGTAAAAAGTTCATTCCAGCAGGCTTTTACTAATGATATGCTGTTATCCTGTCTATTAAAAAACACAATAATTTCACTTAATAAAACCAGCCTTTTGAATTCACACATTTCGTTTAATTTGAAGAACACTTCGTAAAACATTAATCTACTTGAACCTTCACAATCAGGACCATAATGAAACCCTGCATCATTTTAACTGGCATGCTACAATTAAAATACCCGGTTTAAAGTGACTTCTGTAAACAAATGTACTTTGCTTACGTAACCTAAAAAGAGATAAGATTTCTATCACAAAGCAAGGTGAAGTTACAGAAAATGACAATTGTCACAGTGTACTCCATCGTGCTAGTTTTCTTAGGATTCACCCTAGTTTTTGAATATCATTTACAAGCAGGGACAAAAAAAAAGTTTGCACTATTCCTCTGTTGTGGATGTAGAACAGACTCAAAGGTTTTTGGTGGTTTTTCTTGTCACTTGAAAACTGACAGTTCACTGTAACTTGTTAATTAAAGATACATGTGAAATGGAAAACGTGAGATCAAGCTTTTGAGTTTCCTGACTATTTTCTGCATCCCTTTCATGTTTGGAATAAGGTTTGAAATACAGACTTCAAAGTTTAAATAATAGTCATAAGAATATCTTTGCTGAAAGAATTAGTCCTTACATTCAGCTTTATGTGTAGTCAGGATTTTTTTTCAAATGCTGAGGCTTAAAATTAAATATATCAATGCATATTCAACCACTTCCATATTAGCAATTTAACTTTCAGTAATAAGCATCTCTAACTTACAGAGCTTAAGAAGAGCTCAGTACCTTAAAAAGGAAATCCTACCAGTAAGAAGTCAAAGTCAGGTACCATGTTTCAGAGTTTTATTCAGTGAATATAAATAATGGAAATTTAAAAGAAGCACAAGACCTATTGAGGAAGAAAAGCATATTAAAGCTAGAATTTCAACTACAGGAATACATTGAAATGGATTTTTGCAAAAACGTTGATATGTTCATCAAGAACATTTCTGATGCCAAATGACAGGTCCTTAGCTGGACTCCAGAGACCTCACCGAGGGCAGCATTTTTCACTATGACCAAGTTGTGGTAAGGGTAGACATGATACTGCACATGCAGCTTCTACACATATTTGTCACATCCTCACTCATCCCTGCCAAAGGGAATACCGAGAAACAATGCAAATAGAGTGTACTGGCTACTTATCAGATACGTGTGTAGATAATGTATCATGTAGAACATCTTTATGGCTGATCAAACTTAAGACCAGAACCAGCTTTTAAGTTTGCGCGAGTGGGCTCAAAACACTGAAAGGTTGTAACCAGCTTGATGAATGTTTCATCAGGAAACTCTTGCCTACCAAGATGCTCCTGAAGGAAGATGAACTAAGCAGTAATTTGGTATCATTAACTACATGATTAGGCCAAAGGCAACCATCTTGATGTGACCAAGCAGAACATTGCCAGAGGAGGGAACCATCCAGATATCCATCCAATTATCCATCTTTCTTACATTCCTTACCATTACTATGGTTTTGTTTTGGCTCATCCGCATCAGGAATTTCTCTTCATTTAAAAAGTGAAATGAGTCACCCTTGTGAAAGTCAAAATTATAGGACACAATGGGCTCAAACTAAAAAGGCTGCATTAATTTTAAATAAATCTCCACTTGAAAACAGTTCCTATTTTAAGGCTCTTCAAAAGGAAAACTGTGTGTTTATGTGTAAAGGTGTTCAAATATACTGTTGCCCATGATCTTGACTGGGTCTGTAGATGCTAGCACAGGTGAATACTAACACTATGAAGACACCTTACTCCTCTGTATTTTTCCCTCAAACAGAAAAAATTATTTGGAAGTAAAATATTAAAAGAACATGTGCAGCTTTTTCTATAAGCATTTCTTGTTAAATCTTTCTGGAGAGAGAAGTCTTCTGTACAACACTTTATTTTTAAAAAGCAATTCCCATTTGTCATTACAGCACTAATCTGCAGTGTCTCTCTCTTACAAAAACCTTTTAAAAATTATAATGATATAAAGTATATGTTCATTTGCTATGTCTTTTGACATGCTGCAGGGTAAGAATTTCTACCAGAATGAAACAGCATGTTTACCTATTTTTTACATTTGCTATTCTTTATATAATATTCCTTTTTCCTTCTCCAAAACACAGTCTTAATTAAATTAAATAGTGTAGAATTATTTGGCTTAAGCACCTGAGTAAAAACAAATGGTTACCACAGATCATCTTGCTTTTGACAGCCTTCCTGGAAAAGGAGACAATCCCTCATTTCAAAAAGGAATTCTCTTTCTGCCACAGTCATACACTACTTCCATACTGAATTAAAGACAGTGCAGATGAGAACAAACATGATTTATATTCCATCTGTGTCAGAGCTGTACACTGTACAGTCTCTTTATTTTGATGTATCTTCATAAAATTACTTCTGAAAATAACATAAATCAGTTTTTCCCATGCAGTTTTGAGATGTTTTTTTCATGATAATCTGCAATGGACTACTACATTTAGCTTACGAATTTTAAGTGATAAACTGAGTTCTGATGGAGAAGCTGTATGTTATACAAACTGTAAAAATAGTAAGAAAGACTTTCTGGTTACAGGAACCATTTATTTGTAGAAAATCCTCTGAAACAATTTCATTCCGCATGTTTGCTGAATCTAGCTAATAATTTTCTTCATATGGGTTATTAAAGGCAAAATTACTATTACTATTTCACCTTATAAAGGTAAAAATAAAAAAGGAGCCTTTTTTGGCGATTGCCTGATAATCATCAGGACATAGCCTAGGGCAGTAACTATTAAAAAATGATAGGAATTCCTGTTTACTAAAATTATAATAAAGTAGCAGCAGTGTGCAGGCATTTGACTGTTGTACATCTACTCCTTTTCCCTTCAAAACTTGACGAAAGTCCTGAATTAGACTCATGTTGGGAATAGTTTTAGTTCACAAAATTTACCTCAATGACTATGATTTATAACAGTTTTAATAAGTAGTTTTATATTAAAAAGGCCCTGAAGAAGACAGAGAAAATAAAAAATTTAAAAGCACATATTCACAACATCAGTCAACAGAGTAACTGAACACTTACCCTAAAGCTTGAAAAGACGGAATGGAACGTGCCCAGTGCATGGACAAAAAAAGCAGCCTGGAGGCAGACTCGCAGATATAGTGAACATTGAGATAATCAGGCATAGGAGAAGGCATGGTGAGCTGGAGAGCAGAAAGAAAAATGCAACACTTTTTACTTTCTTAATAAAATGTTTCTAAAAAGTCAGTTTTAAGAGTTTAAGTGAAAAAGGAAATACTTTTTTAAATACAGATGATATAATCCTGACATAAAATTTGAATTACTGCCTTTTTCATTATTAGCCACACTGTTATACACCATAGTAAATACAAACCAAAAAGAAGGCAAAAGTTTCGATTCAAAGATAAAGATTCCTGTTTGGGACACCTGGAGATGGAAAAATCACAAAACTCAACTTTTGAGACACTTAAAGAATAAGAGAGAAGAACCACTGTTAATGGAATGAAGCTGCTTACACTAGAGGGGTTACCACAACTCCTGAAGAGTGTGTGTGTGTGAATTCTATTTCACAAAACATCTTTTTTTGTACTTTCAATTAATATTTTACAAATAAACACATAAAAAATCTTTTGATGTGTGAATAAAATACCTAATACATATCTGCTCCAGAGTCCAAAACATATAACCAACATACGTCAGAAAGGACCAGCTCTACCCTTCTCAATGTCCATGAGAAAAATCAGTGACATTACCTGCACATGTGAAGAAAATGAGATTTGACCCAAATCTGCTGATTATAGCACTGGAATCCTGTCTTCAAAAATTAATACTTCTTATTATAACAGTCTAGCTAACACAATTACAAAAAAACCCAAACAAACAAAACCTTGACATTTGCATTAGAGATATTTGAGTGAGTAAAACAGATAATGCTGAGAGGGACAAAGTTTAGTCAAATGCCTAGTACCAAAGAAGTTTTCAGAGGAGCAAGCTTTTTGATTTGTCCATGAATAATGAGAAGATGAAAAAAATGGATAGGAGAATTTCTGCAGGCTTGTAAAATGACAAAGCAAGCCAGAAAATGTAAGGCTCACTAACACAGAAACTGTATTTTCCCTTAATGATTAAAATCAATTAATAGGTAAATATGGTATCTACACAAAGAAGAAACTGATAAATACATTCAAAAGTCTAAAAAAACAGTTGCAGATTGCATCAGGTCCACCTCTTAACAAGGGAGATGTGGTTGATGACTCTGCTTCATGTGATCCTTTGTCTATGACAATCTTTTTGCCTGGATCACCCAGTATTTTTAAGGTAAGAAACTATAAAATAAACAGTGCAGCTGAACCACTGAAGAGTGCTGCACTTTTCCCCAAACAGTTAACCAGTGAACAAAAGCAGCGTTCGTGGCATCAATTCATCGGAAATTAATGCAAATACCTGAAAAAATAGTTACTTCTCTACAAAGTTCAAAGTAAGATTGATGCCAAAGAGGTTTCTGATTTTTTTGATTTTTCACATTTTGTAGATTTTAGAAACACAGTAAATGTAGCACTGTAGATTGTAGTGAGTTAATATTTAGCAGCTTATAGTATAAGGCCCTTCTATCTCTACCCCTCCTCCAGAACAGGCCGCTAACATCTGCCAGCTATTTTAGTCTCTCAAGGTACCAGATTAGAAGCTATCGGAGAGAACGTAAACACAGAGAAGAGTGACCCGGGGCCCTGGAGAGCATCCAAAAGACCTTTATGTGCTGAAGAAGAGGAGGAGGATGAAGATGGAGGGTCCCAGCGACCCCAGACCCAATTCAACAGGGGGTGGGAACTGGGAGGGGACAGAGGTGGAACTGGACATGTGGACTGTAGTGATTGGATAGATTATATTATAAAAGCTGTAGAATCAAAGCTTGCTTTAGCGCGCGGTGATGTATTCCTGGATGAGCGCGGTTGCTCATTAAAGTAACTACCCCTTATCTCCTACAAAACTTGGTTCGGAGTCTTTCTTACAGACTTACGGCAACAGATTTAATCAGATCAGTATTTTACATTACTCTGTGAAAATGATTATAAATAGTCAACAGTAACAACAATATTCAGTACCCTGAATGCTACATGAGCATCACTGAGCAGTGGTCCCTCTATTTCAACGACATTGCCACTTGTGTCTCCACCAAGTAGTTGTGCACTGGTGTCAATACTTTCAGAGTTCTGACATGCTGCGCTCTCTGCTGGATTTAATGCTTTTGCAAGAGTATCAAACGCCCTGTAAGATCACAAACAAACAAACAAAAAGAAATAAATTTATATTTTAGAGACAGTTCCAATTTAAGAGGAACCTGCACAAGTCTGAAACCGCTATTTAATCACCTTTTTCAAAGAATGAGATTTGGAAAATAAAAGCCAGTAGCATACTTTTCCTGACATTCCCCTGAACTCTGAAACAAAAATTAGCAGCAGATCCTGCTCACACTAGTTGCAAACAACTTCACAGTTTTGACATATTGGTTGTGCTGCTGAATCACAGTTTGCCTTTCCAGATCTCTCTAGTGATGTTTACTGAGAGTGCTGGCATGAGCGTTTTGAGGACATGCTCATCAGATGCTGTTACATTCACTTAGTGCATGTGTAAATTTTCATGTTTTTACTGCTATGAAGCAAAACCAGACTAAGTTGGGGTTTTTTGTTAATTAATGAGTTGTGGTTAAGTTTTTCAACTTAACTTGAAAAGACTGCTTCACAATATGTAAGAGAAAGCACTCTCATGCTTTCAATACCACCCCTAGCACACACTGATGTGTGGCATTGACTCCTGCCTGCCACAAGCACAAATGTTAGAGTGGAGATTTCAGGACAAGCACAGACATTACTCAGTATTTTGCTGTTTGGTAACAGATGTGTAGTTTTTCTCTTCACAAATGCAACTGAGAACCACAACTGGTACACCTTCAGTCAAAAATATACAGGCTTGATCACTGCCTGCAGACAGACAACATATGCTGACAGCAGCAGCATTTGTATGCAGTGTTGCACAAAAAATTTACACACTGAGGTCCAAAAACTTTACAAAAGCTGATTATCAGCTTTATAATAAAATAAAGAAAATAATTAGATAATAAAAGAAATTAAAAGCATGGATGCATAAACTGTGCTCTCTAAAATGCCTTAAACTCCTTTTCTTCAGGAAACATCTGTCTGTTAGATCAAGGTCACACAGGGCCTGACAAGGAAATCCATGATTTGGTGAAAAACATTAGTTTCTCGCTTGGTAACAAATTCCCTTTCACAGCAATGTTTAACTTGAACCTCCCCACTGTAAATCTTTCAGGTAACCTACTGGACATGAGCTCTTTCAAGCTCTCTGGCTGAGAGAACCCGATGTCTTTCCATAGAGAGAGTTTTAAAACTGAACAGAAGCTCTGAAGTTACAAAAAAAAAAGCATCTGAAAGTTCCAGTAAATAAAAGATTATGCATCTCTTTGAGCAGCCATAGTAATGAATGATGTTTATCAGCATGTAGAACAATGGCATATTCTTACATTCTTTACCTAAGAGGACAAAGGAAAGGCCCAAATCAGTATCTGCAGGAAGTCAGACTGACTTTCTAAGCAGTATATAAAGAAAGGAGCAGAAAAACTGTAATCTGCTTGTAATTATAGAAAGCCGTAGAGACCATGGGGAAATCCTGTATTTCAGTCAGTACAAACCACTGCATGCCCACCTTTTTTCTCTTCATGGATTTTGTCACACACACATTTTCAGAACAGCATGTACAATGTAGATAGTGTATAAAAGAATATTGCTGGGACAGCAGCCATCAGAAGCTTTCATGAGATGACAACCAAGGAAGAACATGATTGTGATTGATGGAATACCTGAGTACATACTACCCAGAATATCTTACACATATGCTCACCACAATGACTCAGTTAAAACCAGTGCAAGACACAAGTTTGTAGGATATTCACTGAATGTATTTGTATTGATAGTGAGAATTCTGAGACTTCTCCTGTGTAGAAGGAAAATGCTTTTCAGGCTTTTAAGGTGATTAATCATTACAGGCATTTAACTACTCACACAGGTGAGATCTCTTAGGAACCAGCCTTCCAGGATGATACAAAGTACTAAGACTATAGTACAAGAATCTAACATACCTTAGTATGGCCAACCAAAAGGCAAGAAAATCGGTGATAGCATTTAAATTGAAATGAATTACAAGTACAAACAACTAGAAAGATGTATTTCTCAAATGGAACTTCCTTTTGATTTCACTTGGAAGAATCTTAAGAGTTTTATCCTCTACATGAGCTTACACTGTTATTACTATTACTTTAAAAGCAGATAAATTTCCTAATTGTGAAGATTTAATGGTCTGAGTTGATGAGACCTTCTCAAAAACAGTAGCATTTTTCAAGTGTAACACATATTACCTTGTAACATCACTACTAGCTTGTTCTTCTTGCTTGAGTTCAGATAATGAAGCATCTCCATTACTTAAACTCTCAATCATTGATAGCTCTGTACTGCTTTGTGACATGTCTTTGCATTTACTGAGGTTTGCTAACGAAGTCACCACATTTGCCAGTGTACTTAAATCTCCTTGACATGCTTCAACCTAAAGGGAAAAGAACAGCTTTTAATTCTCAGGTAACTGGCAGCAGTTAACCTGCAATAGAAGAGTCTTGTACATAAATGAAGAATTGAGCATGTATGTATTTTCAGTAAATGGGTAATTAGACACTACACTGCATTTAAGACATTAAATATTTAGGCATTTACTTTTAAAAGTAATAGCTACCTATTTCTTTTAGAAAGAATACTGCAGGTGGTAAGCAAGTACAGAAAGAGGATTTATCATCTCTACTAACTAGTCAGCCACCAGGACTGTAAGACTGCACTAGATTAAATTTTTAGCATCTTCCTTCCTTCCCCATGTAAATGAGTCAGTAGTAACAGGGTATGAGAACTTATGCATTCCTTCTTTTCAAAGTCACCTTTAAAAGCAAGCAGAAAATTAATTCTGCTGCAGCCTTTTTGTTGTTTATGTCTTTATTTAACTCCAAGGGAACAAGATGATTCAGTACTGACCAGCAACTCAGAGAGGCAGTAAGACATGTTTTCCACCCTGCCCCACAAAAAAAAAAAGGAAAGTACATTATTATAGACAAGTATGCTACAACACCAGCACACTATATGTCACTTGTCATACTCTACAGCACCGGAAAAGTGACATGGAACAAACAACATCTGATGGGGCCCTTTGCAGACAGAACANCATGAGAGGTTTTGTGAACACCTCACTTTATTCATACCAAACAAGTAGCCAAGTGTCAGAACTTTCCAACAAAAAATTACAGTAATGTAGCCCTTAAAGCTGTCTAAAAACATGATGGAAGGTCATTTGCTTTATAGTGCTTTTAGCACTTTTACTGTGTGAAGCTAAAAGGATTCCTGCAAAGAGAAGGCATTTGCAACACTGGCTAATGTTGTAAATGAGTGTTTTAAAATGAATGTAACCAGAGGAACAAAAGAACACCCTTCCCTCCTT
>VWZD01005127.1:420998-432890 GCA_013396695.1 Sakesphorus luctuosus | reverse complement strand
CCCTCCTTACATACAACATTACAGCAATAGGCTCTACTCAATTTATCAGCCATATCATCACACACCTTGTCTGGAGTCATCAGCACAGTAGGTTCACTTTTTATTGCAGACGGATGAATGTTAACAAACATTCCTGGTTCCAGCAGACCTGTCGATCTGACAGAAAACAGCACAAATTTTAATTCATTTTAAAATTGAATTTTCCTGCTTCAGGAGACAGAGATAGCTACTTCTGAGTGTAATTTACGTACCTTGCTGTTTCATTGTCTGTTACAAAAGTTGGAGTTGCAGCCAATGGACTACGAAGATCTTTGCGAATGTAGATCTTTTCTGTAGAAGCTGCACAGTTAGAAGATTTTTCTCTTGACACTTCGATAGGTTTCCTCTCACACTGCACAGCTAAAGAAATATCCAACTATTAAATCACATGCCAAATTACAGACTAAGAAATACTACTTTTTATTAAATATTCAATTTTAATAATAATCCTGAAAATAACTAAAATATATATAAAATATATCCCATAACCAACAAGATAACAAGTTGGGTAAAAACCAGCAAACTGATTTGTGAAATGATGTAACAGTCGAAGTCTGAGACCAAATATAGGAACACCAACATTTTCAAGTTAACGTTAAGGGAGAAATCCCCTTACACCTTACTTCTAATCTGAATCGAGGTGGAAGCTTAAGGCTTCTCGTCCTCTCAGTTTCACCATCCCACGCTCTTACTACTTTTGTAAAGAACTCTTAGTACCTTTTTCCATGGACTGTGGGTTTGTGTTGAACCCACATAATTTCATGCACTTAAAGAAGCTTGTGAAGTTAGGATCTTAAGACAACACAGATGGAAAGAGACAATCGTAACGTTCAGTTCAGACCATTTAAGATTCATCTAGGCAACATCCTGACCCATAATCACTGACTTCAGAGAAGAATCATATTTTTAATTTGAACACTTCAGTGAAACTAGATGGAAGGAATCTGAACTTTAGCCTATAGATTTTTCACTTTGCTTTGAACGGATTAGAAAACAGTGAAACTTACAGTACTATTACCCTATGGGGGAAATGTGGAAATGTACAAAATGTGTAAGTAAAGAAAAAAAATCAAAAAGCTTTCAAGTTGGCAACAGAATGTGATGCTATTCAAATTTTTACAGTGATAAGTATCATAAAACCCAAATGGCATAATATCATCCAGTACTGACAATGCCATTAAAGTCAGCTTGCAAGCCATAAATAGTGCTCTGAAAGGCTGGGAGGTGGAGGCAAGTATTTCATCTTCCTTTGCTAACCCTAGCAGCATCTGACTTTGCTGAGAAAAGGCCAAGACTTCTTCAAGAGTTAAATAACTCCCCCTGACAGAGCTAAAGCCCAAGACAATGCTGAGTTTTCTTTCCCCATTCCACTGAGGAATGAGACTTATTCCCAAACAATCCTCTCCCTGACTCAGCATTCCTCCATGACCCAGAGATCCTTTTCCTGCCTCCCAATCTCTAACCCCAGTGATGTTGCTCTACTTGAAGTCTTCTGTGGAGGGGCCATTTCTTACTTACTGCAAACTGAACTAGAGGATAAAAATCCACTTTCACTGCCCCAGCTTTTCCTCCCTTTCTGAATTCATTTCCTCTGTGCTGGAAAAGTGTTACTGATTTCTGCTGACAGAAGTAAGGCTGTAAGGAGGAAAATGTCCGTAGAGGTTCAATAGGTCAGCAGAATAAGAGCTGGATGACAGAGAGAAGAGCTCAAGACTAATACTGTATGTAGAGCAGCAGCGTCACAGTATCAGGGCAGTATTAGCATTTGTGTATTGCTTAATTTTCTGTGTGTCTGGTACTCTGACAGTGCTGTGGTATTGAAGTATTACTACATCTAATGTATGGAAAGCTAAAAAGGAACTTGGAATCTGCAGGAATCTCTAAGAACTGAACTTGAGATCACTATGGATCTCTGCCTTGTGAATAACTCTCTGCACAGCTCTGCCAAAACCCAACAGCAATTGCCAGTAGTCTCAGTTGGGGAAAAAGTGAAAAGAAGGTTTGAACTCAAAACATTCAGTAGCTTTATTTGCACATAGAAAAATTGAACTGCATTAATAAAATTAAGATAGAGACATGCTTGACATTTGCCACCCAGGAGTAACAATTCATTCACTTCCACCAAATACAATGTGCTTGTTAAGTTTGTAAAGCAATATATATGCTTGAAAGCATTTCAGATTTCTGACACATCAAATTTGCACAATTCTTTAAAGAAAAAGACACAATAATTTAAAAATACAATCAAGATAGCAATTTGCATTGTAAGTAACACAAGGTTTAACACAGTTGCCCAACAAAACAATTTGCTCTTGCTCAGACTTACAATCTTGTTTCATCCCAAATGCAATGCATCTCTGCAGCCTGCAATACTGACAGCGGTTCCGGTGGTGCTTGTTAATCACACAGTCTTTTGTTCCTCGGCATGAATAGACTAAGTTCTTCCGGATACTCCTTTTGAAGAATCCTTTGCATCCCTCACAAGTCACTGCTCCATAGTGACGCCCTAATTACAAAACAATATAAACTGTGGTATTAATTTTACAGTGTAATACTATTTTTTTAGAGTTTACATTCATTAAAAAACAAGTATTTGCTATTTTACCCCAAAAAAGAACACTTTTCTTCCACATAGGTTATAGATCTTAAAATATATCTGGGCTATAAAACAATGTAAAAAAGAAAGAGAACCATTTTTCTAGTTCAAAGCACTTAAACAGGACAGATTTTACAAACAGGAAAGTTGCTTATTAAATTCTTTCCTTATCTGTTGACAGCAGTGTTAAAAAAGCTAAGAAAACAGGTTAGCAGGAACACAGGAAAAACCCCATTTTCATTTATACATTTCTCTAGCATTTTTTTCAAACTGTCCCTACAGGCCAGCTCTGTGATTGCTCATTACTGTTGAAATAATGGAACCTTGGAAAGCACAAATGTGCCATTTGACAGCAGCAGGCAATCAGTTCAAAGCTTTACTTTCACCTTCCATTTTCCTAACAGAGTAATGTTACATCCTTAGTTCTTTCAGTAAAACTTCAATGAAAGAATAATCTAGAATAGCAGGAATTTAAAAAAAAAACAAAACACACAGTTCTGTGAATTTTCTTTATAATAAAAAAAATTTACAAGATATACTACAAAAAGAATGTTTTAAAATTACTTTTAGAAAGGAATTATTTTGGTTTTGCATAAAATATAAACATTACTAAAAAGTACTGGCTTTGATTAAGGCATGCATGACAATTACAATTTTGATTTATGGATCTTTAAAATAACTAGGGCACACTACAGAAATAAATCTCAACTGTGACCTAATTTAAGAGAAAACATATTTTTAGATTCTTACCTCACTCCTCACAAACATTTTTTAGACACATCAGTCTCATCTGACTGAAGTTTCTAAAAATTCTGATAGGCTTTCTAGGTTCCTTTATCACAACCTTTTTACCACACTATTGAAACATAAAATTTCAAAAGCATCGTGTATGTTAAAAGAATAGTATGTGAAACATTTTAACAGTATCTGGATTGTGAATATTCCTTCTGCAAAGCACCGGGGCTGCTTCTTCACCTGCTCTTTGATTTGGCTTCTTGGACTCCAGCTTGGAGGTGTCTGCAAAGCAGTTTTCATGACACTGTTTGTCACACAGGAGGCTCCCAGAACCTGCAGCTGCTCAAGAAACATGGCACCCTCCCTACATTCATTACCACTGCTCAGTATGCCAAGGTCAGCACAGCAGGAATACCTCCTGGGATCTCCAGCCCCTCAAGGGAGACTCCAGCCCTCCTGGGGAGTCAGAGAACTTTTAACAGCTGGAGCTGACCAATCAGATCTCTTTGCCTTTACTTTGGCAGAAATTTCCTTGGGATGGGTGAAGTTTGATATGTATTTAGAGTTCTAGTAACTGTATCGTTAATGCCAAACTGTGCCACAGAAAAAAAATTAATTGGTTTATTTTCTAGGAAGTTTGCTCCCTGCTGAGGGGAGACCTCATAGCGGCCTGCAGGTTCCTCACAAGAGGAAACTGAGCAACAGGCACTGACCCCTCTGCTGACAAGCCCCAAGGGAATGGCACTAAGCTGCGCCAGGGAGATTTTAGGAGAGATACTAGGAAAAGATTCTTTCTTCATGCAGAGGGTGTTTGGACACTGAACAGGCTCCCCAGGGCAGTGGTCACAGCACAAAGCCTGACACAGTTCCAAGAAGTGTTTGGACAACACTCTCAGGCACATGGTGTGACTCTTGGGGAGGATCCTGGGAAGGGCCAGTTGCTGGACTTAGTGATCCTTGTGGGTCCCTTCCAACTCAGGATATTCTATGATTCTATGTAAAACAACAGTAAGTCCCACCCATGGGTATCAGAGCACCATTTAGTGTAATTCTCCACTGAAGGAGACTCCTTTGTGCATGTATGGAGATACAGAGAAATATGTATAAGCACACAAACTGTTACACAGCTTAACAAGAATTTTAAATTGCTTTTATAAAGTTGCACAGCCTTAAAAAGAAAGAAAAAAATAAATACCTGATGCCTTGTCTCCACATACAACACACAGATCAAACACCTTATTTAGGCCCTGTTCACTGGGGGAGTTGTCTGTTAAAATCTGAAAAGAAGTTAAAGAATTTAATTTTTTTTCTCTCACCAAGCAGAAATAGTAAAATATATCTCATGCCTCTGGTTTTTCTCTAAGATAGGGGACTAAATCTACATTCAGAGACACTAAGTAGCTATGTGCCATTTCAACATGCTCCCTTTCAAGAGGGAACAAAATTTTTACTTGTAATACTTTTGATAAGAATTCAAGATTTCATTTCTCTAAGTACTACTTCTGGAAAATAGACTAACATTTTAAAAAACATTTAACATCTGCATACTCTTACCTTTTGTTCAATTGTATATTTATATCCTAATGACTCGTCCATAGTACAAAAGAGACTGAAGCATTAAGCAAGTGGAACAAAAAAAATCGCTTGTGAAGGCTACTATATCTATACTCCTTTTTTACAATACACATAAATAGTGGACCAACAGAATGTACTCTGGACACTGCCACTGACTATCAACTGGTATACAGTTTAGCTTTCAGTAACAGCTTGACACTATTAGAGTATCCTTGTCTCATTCATTTCTATCTGGTACCTGTAAAGCTTCATTAAGCACATAATATTAGAATCCCAGTTCTACAGTGTAGGCACGAGAACCTTTAATTTGATCTTTGAAAACTCTATCCCACCACAGCATAAATAAAGCACAGCAAAAATTTGATTTTAAAAAGGAACACTCAAGTTAAAAGTAACAAAATAATATTCTTTGCATTAAAAAGAGAATATAGTTTAGAACATTCAAGCGTTTTTAACTTCTGTTGTGTCTTAATGGGAAGCCACTCTCTCGTNGGTTACCCTTTGTTAACAATAATGCCTCAGAGATTAATTTCTTTTAATCTAATTTTAAGAAAAATAAGATTGATGAGTTAAGAGAATATTAACCTTTTGTTCCTTCTAAATTTCCAATATTAACATTATGTATTTTCATTATATTATATAAAATATATATAAACAAATTCTAAATCCTGCCATAAATGAAACCCACACTGAAATGGGAAGTTCGACATAAGGAAGGACTACAGAATTGGGTCCATGAGGAGATAAAAATCCCAGACTCAGAGAACTGACCCTGAATATTAAGAATAAAAATTGATTATTAATATGAAGAAGACCAACTGAAGGTAAAATAGATGATGGGAGAAAAGGTCAATGTAAAGATAAGATGCAAATAACAGAGAGGTTTTTTGCAGAACAAACAAATGGGCATTCAAGTGGAGGCTACAGAAGGAGAGGTGAAATTGTAGATGAGAAGATCATTTAAGGGAAAAAATACAAAAGATCCCAAAGTGGATGCAGGTGAACAACAAATGAACAGTACTCTGAATTTCATGAACTTTTAAGCAGAGAAAGGAAATTTCTACCCATACATATCAGCTGACAACTACAGTTTTCGATTTTTTGCCCAGATTTCCTCTGTTCCTGTGTTTTATCTTTTAAACCAGTGTGGCACAATTCTCATCTCTTACACTGTCTTTGAAAATATTTTTATATGGATTACTTCAAATCATATCCCACTGGTTTATACTTTTGTTGAGGCTTACAACATGCACAGTGTATGGCAACACTAAACATGCTTCAATGCCTCTCAACAGGATTGGCTTTTGCTACTGCTCCTCTATTCATAGTAATCAAATTCTTTGGAGCAAGGACCTGGGATGTCCATTTGCAAAGATCTGTGAGTTTCAAAACCAAAAGTATTACATAGTACAGAGATTTTTTTCAAGCTTATGCAACATGTAGGTGTGAACCAGAGTGGACTAGCTCACAGAAGAGTACAAACTAAACAGATTAGGGGTCTTCATCTGAAGAGAGATTACTTGAAAGGGGATATAGTCATGATTTATAAAGAACTTCGCACTCTGTAATACTTGTCTCTTAAAATGCAAGAGACATCTAATTAATCAACTAAAGTATTCTTTGCACACCATGCAATACTATAAGATATTATACAGACCAAAGGACGTATGGTCTATAAACACAAGGAAAAAAGGTTGTTTAACTTTAGAAGCAGCTATCAAATATGATGGTCTTGCTGCAGTCTCCAAATCAGGAGGTTACTCTGTATCATCAGCTAATAAAGTAAAAGAATATGATCAGAAAGACCATTATTTACTTGCCCAGTTTTTAACACTTTTCCTTAAGCAGCTGTTTATGGTCATTGTTTAAGTGTAAGATACAGGACTATATGGACTGTGTTACCCAAATGCCTGGCCTATCACACTGACAGCAGCATAAATGTACATGGGCAAACCATATGCAGCAACTACAGTCAAGTTGAAGTGCAGTAATCTCGTTCTTCATGTTGAAGGAGGTCACATCTCCCAAGTTTTCTGTGCATGTTTTCCACCACCACATCCTTGTCAGATTGAGGATGGGGGACAGAAAGCTTGGAAGTTGGAGGGTGACAAGTAAGGAAGCAGCACATGCAACATGCATGAGAGAAAGGTGCCCTGGGGACCAGTTCAGGGAGTTACAACCCTGGCTATTCACAGTCTCACATTAGTAACCCCAAAATCATTAGTGTTATTTTCCCATCCCCACTGAGCAATGTATTTCCCTACCGAAGAATCTGAACAATTGCCATGGAGTACAAGTCACACAGCCCAACTGCAGTTGCAGCAACACAGCAAAAGGCAAACAAGCAGAAGGAAACGTTAAGTGATAGAGACATAACAAGATGAAGACTTAATAAGATTAAGAAAAGGGCATGTTTTTCAACAATGCATGAAAACAGATGGAGTCAACAAGCAGAAATAAAGAAGGACTGTTGGCATGGCAGGATCTGGAAATGACAGCAAAAATAACTGTATTCTTCCTAATGTCATGAGCCAATAAATTTACTAAAAAAATTATCTTCATAATTTTTAAGCATCCACAATGAGTTCTACCACAATGAGAATTTAAAAACAAAATCAAAAAAGGAGAACCCAGACAGACTTATTTGGAAATAAAACATCTTTTCTTATCCCATTTGAATGAAAATTATGAAATAAAGTGTATTATCTACCTGGATGTGTTGTGCAGAAATATCAGGGGATGCAAAAAACAGTTGGTTGACACCTGCAGCATCTGGAGTTGCTAGGATAACTTTTCCTGGAGTGGAATCTTGTCTGGCAAGGATCACCTTGCTTGGGGTAGAGCCTTCATGATTTGATAAGATGAACTGCTTGCCTGCTGAGCTCTGATCAAGTGCTGTAACAATCTGAATCTTCTGGCCCGTCTGCTGATCTGTGACAATCTAATAATACATTTATCTCAAATTGTTATGGTAATTTAAGTTAACCTCTGGACCCAAGCCGGGCACTTGAAGAAAATGGGAGTTCTGCCTTTGACATTTGTGAAGCAGGATCATCTTCCCCTCCGACACATAAGAGTGAATTAAACTCAGGTGAAAACTTGGATTTTCACTGTATTTGAAACACATTTCTACCAAGGATGTTTGAAGTCAATTTTTACAACTGACCTGTGCTTCTACAACACTACAGAGACCCTTGACAGTTCTTAGCATTCAGAACTCAAAGCTCAAGACCCACCAAGTTATGAAAAATCTTAACTCTTGGATTCATTGCATGCTACATGAAGTGCTCAGCCCCTCCTGGGCTTGGCTGCTTAACAGAAAACTTCTTAAAACCACAAATGGAGACGTCCAAGTGAAAAAGGTAAGCATCAAACTGCAAGAAAAGCAATAATCCTGTTGCACCTGTGTATACATTTTAGGCTTCATTTTGTGGGGGCCTTTTTTCTACATATACATTTCTAAGTAAAATATATCAAATTCTATCCCTGTCATTTTTTAAGGAAAAACTAATTTTCATTTAATAATCAAGAACAAACCTACAGGTTGTTTTTCCATTTTATCCCTATTTTCAAGCACAAATACAGCAGATTAAATAATTATTAAATAATCTTCCATTTTCTGCCAACTTTGTTAAAAGATTAGAATCCCCAGAGAAAATCAAGGTGCCATACAGTCCCTTCATTTCTCCACCAAAATGTCTATATGGAAAACTGACTGGTTTATTCTGGAGACAAGGAGAATCATCCTGCAAAGTCTGTTTCCTGCAAACTATTTTGAATTACAGATCAATAAAATAGCTCCTATTAACTTTTTTTTTATCCTGTAACTAAACATCTATTTTTGTTTGCCCATCCCTAACATTTACATAGTCCTTATTACTGATGATATTATTTATTTCATGGTCTAACATTTACCATAACTAGTGCCATATTAATTGGGGTGGCAATACTAGTTTTATTTCCTAGGTGGAGAAC
The DNA here is from genome assembly GCA_013396695.1 of Sakesphorus luctuosus. Classification (NCBI taxonomy): domain Eukaryota; kingdom Metazoa; phylum Chordata; class Aves; order Passeriformes; family Thamnophilidae; genus Sakesphorus; species Sakesphorus luctuosus. The sequence goes on along the minus strand of VWZD01005127.1, from coordinate 423,970 downwards.
TATGGCATGAAGAAATTGAAATGAGGCATAATTTCACACAAGTCTTTATGAACTTTGCTACTGCACCTTCACAATAAGCTTATTACTTTCTCTAAATGCTTGATATCTTTTATGTCTGTTTAAAAAACCTGTGTACAGCTTGCATTTTAAAAAGATAAGCAGCAGTAAGTATCCAATTTCAGCAGTTACAGAGTAATATTGCCACTTCCAAATATTAAAATTGTAATGGATAAAATTGCAATTCTTTTTTCTCTGCAAAACACAATTACAAGCTTTTTTAAGAGAGAAGTCCAGGTAAGATGATAAAATCCCAAATGCCAAAGAACGTAAATTATGAGATTTGGGGTGTAGGGTAAAAAGACAAAGCAAAACCACAACAATAATTATCAACATGATTAATTTCCCCTTCAGTGTTCTCAGATATCCACATGTCTGGGACCACAAATGGCTACAACGATCCCTTATTTCTCCATTTAATTCCTTTATGTTTGTTCTATGTTGTTTAGAAGGCAAACTTCTTTGCTTTTTTAATTTTCTTCCTTTCTCTATTTCCTTCTTCTTCTGTTTTCTTTCATTTACAAACTTTATTTCTCTTGTGTCCTTTCTCACTATTTTCAAAGTAGCTGATGTTCCATTCTCCTCCTTTCCAAAGACATCTACTATTATTGGGATTAGGACAAATCCAGCGTATGTTATCCTCAACAGGGCACATACATATACAAAACCCAAACAGAATATGGTGCTGTTACTTGAATTTCCAGACATGCTCTTCAAAAGACACTCTTATCCAAAATCTTTCTCCCTATCAAATCTTAAAAGCACAACTATGTGTGCATCAAAAAGGCATATACTTATCCAGTTAGGTTTATACAAAGTATATTCAAAAAATCAGCATGTCCCAAACAGTGAAAACACAAATTTGAACTACAATTAAAATTATTTTTGGGATATATATACTAAGTTATCTTTTTTCCTACTGTAGCTCAGCTGTATAATTTTAAAAAATATATGTATTTGTAGATAAATACAGCAGGACAGTAGGCAGAAGAACCACTGCCACTTCACACCATTCATTCACCTCCTATTTAATAAATAGAGTCCCAACTGCTCCAATGGGTCCCTGCCGTTCTAGGAGGATGCCTGGGTGGTTTTCACTGCCTGGCACAGGAGAGGCAGAGTTACCTTAATACCCACACAAGGCTATTCAATCTGCCCAAATGATTCCTCAGCTGCCAAGCACCTGACAACTGACAGACGCAGAAGAGAAAGCAGTTTAGACAACTGAGCACATTCTGTCTGCACCTGACTTTCTACGGTCATAGACCTGAAAAAACCCACCCGAATTGCAATAAGGACTCTGAAAAGTTCACCAAAGTGTAACAACTTGTAATACCTTAATGCTGAGACATGAGAAAAAAATAATCAGAGGGAGAAACACTTATCTTCTGAAAGGAATCCATCTGGGCTCAGTGACAACACATTATGTTTCTTAATAATCTGAAACTCAATATTGCTAAAATTATATTGTTGTAAACCAGGAAGATGTCACTTCAACAAATACACTTCCCTCATGTATGTCATTAAGCACCCTGATGATCATGGAGGATATTATTTTTCTTTATTGCTTTCAAGCCTTGTCTGTTAATAAGTTTTGACTTCCATTTGAATGTCATTTTGATGAATCAAACACCTCAATAATTGTGTGTTCCTATTTTAGAAAAAAGTGTCTAAATAGAGAGGACTAATCCACCTATTTATAACAACCTGGTTTGTGCAGAAATGCCTGTTTAACAAATGTGCCATTCAACTTTTCTCATAGAGAAATATTAGTGTTCCCTAAAAAGGGTGACTAATGAAACAGATTTTACAGAACATTTTACTGAGGATTCTGTATTCCAAGATTTCAGACAACTATTGCATTTAATAATAATAAAGGGGAAAAAAGGAAAAAATATTGATTGAAAAGATAATCTCAAGAATAATCAATCAAACATCATTTTGGACATTTCATTTAGATGAATTTATTTCTACAAACTTCTTTTCACATTAATTCTTCTCGGAGGAAGGTTTTTAGTACAGAGTTTGATATTGGTGACATGTTTGTAATGTCTGTTGCAGGAAGGATGCCATTTGACTGAGTGTTGTTCCACACATATCAAGAGACAACAAAGTGCTTACCATCCATTTGGAAAACAGAATTAATGAGCATGATGAAAAAAGACAAGGAACAAAGTAGCTGGTTAGTAACAAGTGTTCTTCCAGCTACAGAAGAAATTGGAAAAACCCATAAAGGTTCCTGTCCCTAGAAATACGATTATTCTACGCTCATTGTATTTGCAGTAATTACAGAGCCTAAGCAACAGCAGGTCATCCCCCCAAAAGAACCTGTCACAGAAGGGTGAAAAGGCTGCCCTGGCTGGGAACCAACAGCACTGTTCAACATTAAAGGCTCACGGGCTTGCAAGTTGCCCCACATTCAGACTCTGTTGCCACCATTTTAAACAAAGGGCTTCACACTACAGGGATATTTTAGCATACAGGTATTGAAAAGGAAAATCAAGGGTAAAGAGATGGTGGTTAATTGATCAACATAAACTAGTTAATAAAAGGTATAGCTGTACACGAAGTGCAAAAAACAAGTGGAGGGTAGGTGAGAGAATAAAGATCTACTGGATAGGTAAGACTTGGTACCACGACTAGAGCACAGGACAGGTGGTAAATAAAACCGAAAAAAACCCCAACATGTGTGAAGAATGGTTGTGAAGAGCCTTGGAAGGTTGAAAGCTTGAATGTAATGTACCAAAACAGGAAAAAAAAGGAAGGACAATGCTGGAGAGTGAAGCTGGCAAAAGAAAAAGCAGCCAAGATTATACCAGCAGCTGGCTCACCTAAATGGGCTGGTTTTGTATGAACAACATATATCTAAGAATATTTTTTATATTTAACCTGCAGTTGACACTTTTCTCTATGAC
>VWZD01005127.1:394169-420698 GCA_013396695.1 Sakesphorus luctuosus | reverse complement strand
GGATGTCCATTTGCAAAGATCTGTGAGTTTCAAAACCAAAAGTATTACATAGTACAGAGATTTTTTTCAAGCTTATGCAACATGTAGGTGTGAACCAGAGTGGACTAGCTCACAGAAGAGTACAAACTAAACAGATTAGGGGTCTTCATCTGAAGAGAGATTACTTGAAAGGGGATATAGTCATGATTTATAAAGAACTTCGCACTCTGTAATACTTGTCTCTTAAAATGCAAGAGACATCTAATTAATCAACTAAAGTATTCTTTGCACACCATGCAATACTATAAGATATTATACAGACCAAAGGACGTATGGTCTATAAACACAAGGAAAAAAGGTTGTTTAACTTTAGAAGCAGCTATCAAATATGATGGTCTTGCTGCAGTCTCCAAATCAGGAGGTTACTCTGTATCATCAGCTAATAAAGTAAAAGAATATGATCAGAAAGACCATTATTTACTTGCCCAGTTTTTAACACTTTTCCTTAAGCAGCTGTTTATGGTCATTGTTTAAGTGTAAGATACAGGACTATATGGACTGTGTTACCCAAATGCCTGGCCTATCACACTGACAGCAGCATAAATGTACATGGGCAAACCATATGCAGCAACTACAGTCAAGTTGAAGTGCAGTAATCTCGTTCTTCATGTTGAAGGAGGTCACATCTCCCAAGTTTTCTGTGCATGTTTTCCACCACCACATCCTTGTCAGATTGAGGATGGGGGACAGAAAGCTTGGAAGTTGGAGGGTGACAAGTAAGGAAGCAGCACATGCAACATGCATGAGAGAAAGGTGCCCTGGGGACCAGTTCAGGGAGTTACAACCCTGGCTATTCACAGTCTCACATTAGTAACCCCAAAATCATTAGTGTTATTTTCCCATCCCCACTGAGCAATGTATTTCCCTACCGAAGAATCTGAACAATTGCCATGGAGTACAAGTCACACAGCCCAACTGCAGTTGCAGCAACACAGCAAAAGGCAAACAAGCAGAAGGAAACGTTAAGTGATAGAGACATAACAAGATGAAGACTTAATAAGATTAAGAAAAGGGCATGTTTTTCAACAATGCATGAAAACAGATGGAGTCAACAAGCAGAAATAAAGAAGGACTGTTGGCATGGCAGGATCTGGAAATGACAGCAAAAATAACTGTATTCTTCCTAATGTCATGAGCCAATAAATTTACTAAAAAAATTATCTTCATAATTTTTAAGCATCCACAATGAGTTCTACCACAATGAGAATTTAAAAACAAAATCAAAAAAGGAGAACCCAGACAGACTTATTTGGAAATAAAACATCTTTTCTTATCCCATTTGAATGAAAATTATGAAATAAAGTGTATTATCTACCTGGATGTGTTGTGCAGAAATATCAGGGGATGCAAAAAACAGTTGGTTGACACCTGCAGCATCTGGAGTTGCTAGGATAACTTTTCCTGGAGTGGAATCTTGTCTGGCAAGGATCACCTTGCTTGGGGTAGAGCCTTCATGATTTGATAAGATGAACTGCTTGCCTGCTGAGCTCTGATCAAGTGCTGTAACAATCTGAATCTTCTGGCCCGTCTGCTGATCTGTGACAATCTAATAATACATTTATCTCAAATTGTTATGGTAATTTAAGTTAACCTCTGGACCCAAGCCGGGCACTTGAAGAAAATGGGAGTTCTGCCTTTGACATTTGTGAAGCAGGATCATCTTCCCCTCCGACACATAAGAGTGAATTAAACTCAGGTGAAAACTTGGATTTTCACTGTATTTGAAACACATTTCTACCAAGGATGTTTGAAGTCAATTTTTACAACTGACCTGTGCTTCTACAACACTACAGAGACCCTTGACAGTTCTTAGCATTCAGAACTCAAAGCTCAAGACCCACCAAGTTATGAAAAATCTTAACTCTTGGATTCATTGCATGCTACATGAAGTGCTCAGCCCCTCCTGGGCTTGGCTGCTTAACAGAAAACTTCTTAAAACCACAAATGGAGACGTCCAAGTGAAAAAGGTAAGCATCAAACTGCAAGAAAAGCAATAATCCTGTTGCACCTGTGTATACATTTTAGGCTTCATTTTGTGGGGGCCTTTTTTCTACATATACATTTCTAAGTAAAATATATCAAATTCTATCCCTGTCATTTTTTAAGGAAAAACTAATTTTCATTTAATAATCAAGAACAAACCTACAGGTTGTTTTTCCATTTTATCCCTATTTTCAAGCACAAATACAGCAGATTAAATAATTATTAAATAATCTTCCATTTTCTGCCAACTTTGTTAAAAGATTAGAATCCCCAGAGAAAATCAAGGTGCCATACAGTCCCTTCATTTCTCCACCAAAATGTCTATATGGAAAACTGACTGGTTTATTCTGGAGACAAGGAGAATCATCCTGCAAAGTCTGTTTCCTGCAAACTATTTTGAATTACAGATCAATAAAATAGCTCCTATTAACTTTTTTTTTATCCTGTAACTAAACATCTATTTTTGTTTGCCCATCCCTAACATTTACATAGTCCTTATTACTGATGATATTATTTATTTCATGGTCTAACATTTACCATAACTAGTGCCATATTAATTGGGGTGGCAATACTAGTTTTATTTCCTAGGTGGAGAACTATGGCATGAAGAAATTGAAATGAGGCATAATTTCACACAAGTCTTTATGAACTTTGCTACTGCACCTTCACAATAAGCTTATTACTTTCTCTAAATGCTTGATATCTTTTATGTCTGTTTAAAAAACCTGTGTACAGCTTGCATTTTAAAAAGATAAGCAGCAGTAAGTATCCAATTTCAGCAGTTACAGAGTAATATTGCCACTTCCAAATATTAAAATTGTAATGGATAAAATTGCAATTCTTTTTTCTCTGCAAAACACAATTACAAGCTTTTTTAAGAGAGAAGTCCAGGTAAGATGATAAAATCCCAAATGCCAAAGAACGTAAATTATGAGATTTGGGGTGTAGGGTAAAAAGACAAAGCAAAACCACAACAATAATTATCAACATGATTAATTTCCCCTTCAGTGTTCTCAGATATCCACATGTCTGGGACCACAAATGGCTACAACGATCCCTTATTTCTCCATTTAATTCCTTTATGTTTGTTCTATGTTGTTTAGAAGGCAAACTTCTTTGCTTTTTTAATTTTCTTCCTTTCTCTATTTCCTTCTTCTTCTGTTTTCTTTCATTTACAAACTTTATTTCTCTTGTGTCCTTTCTCACTATTTTCAAAGTAGCTGATGTTCCATTCTCCTCCTTTCCAAAGACATCTACTATTATTGGGATTAGGACAAATCCAGCGTATGTTATCCTCAACAGGGCACATACATATACAAAACCCAAACAGAATATGGTGCTGTTACTTGAATTTCCAGACATGCTCTTCAAAAGACACTCTTATCCAAAATCTTTCTCCCTATCAAATCTTAAAAGCACAACTATGTGTGCATCAAAAAGGCATATACTTATCCAGTTAGGTTTATACAAAGTATATTCAAAAAATCAGCATGTCCCAAACAGTGAAAACACAAATTTGAACTACAATTAAAATTATTTTTGGGATATATATACTAAGTTATCTTTTTTCCTACTGTAGCTCAGCTGTATAATTTTAAAAAATATATGTATTTGTAGATAAATACAGCAGGACAGTAGGCAGAAGAACCACTGCCACTTCACACCATTCATTCACCTCCTATTTAATAAATAGAGTCCCAACTGCTCCAATGGGTCCCTGCCGTTCTAGGAGGATGCCTGGGTGGTTTTCACTGCCTGGCACAGGAGAGGCAGAGTTACCTTAATACCCACACAAGGCTATTCAATCTGCCCAAATGATTCCTCAGCTGCCAAGCACCTGACAACTGACAGACGCAGAAGAGAAAGCAGTTTAGACAACTGAGCACATTCTGTCTGCACCTGACTTTCTACGGTCATAGACCTGAAAAAACCCACCCGAATTGCAATAAGGACTCTGAAAAGTTCACCAAAGTGTAACAACTTGTAATACCTTAATGCTGAGACATGAGAAAAAAATAATCAGAGGGAGAAACACTTATCTTCTGAAAGGAATCCATCTGGGCTCAGTGACAACACATTATGTTTCTTAATAATCTGAAACTCAATATTGCTAAAATTATATTGTTGTAAACCAGGAAGATGTCACTTCAACAAATACACTTCCCTCATGTATGTTATTAAGCACCCTGATGATCATGGAGGATATTATTTTTCTTTATTGCTTTCAAGCCTTGTCTGTTAATAAGTTTTGACTTCCATTTGAATGTCATTTTGATGAATCAAACACCTCAATAATTGTGTGTTCCTATTTTAGAAAAAAGTGTCTAAATAGAGAGGACTAATCCACCTATTTATAACAACCTGGTTTGTGCAGAAATGCCTGTTTAACAAATGTGCCATTCAACTTTTCTCATAGAGAAATATTAGTGTTCCCTAAAAAGGGTGACTAATGAAACAGATTTTACAGAACATTTTACTGAGGATTCTGTATTCCAAGATTTCAGACAACTATTGCATTTAATAATAATAAAGGGGAAAAAAGGAAAAAATATTGATTGAAAAGATAATCTCAAGAATAATCAATCAAACATCATTTTGGACATTTCATTTAGATGAATTTATTTCTACAAACTTCTTTTCACATTAATTCTTCTCGGAGGAAGGTTTTTAGTACAGAGTTTGATATTGGTGACATGTTTGTAATGTCTGTTGCAGGAAGGATGCCATTTGACTGAGTGTTGTTCCACACATATCAAGAGACAACAAAGTGCTTACCATCCATTTGGAAAACAGAATTAATGAGCATGATGAAAAAAGACAAGGAACAAAGTAGCTGGTTAGTAACAAGTGTTCTTCCAGCTACAGAAGAAATTGGAAAAACCCATAAAGGTTCCTGTCCCTAGAAATACGATTATTCTACGCTCATTGTATTTGCAGTAATTACAGAGCCTAAGCAACAGCAGGTCATCCCCCCAAAAGAACCTGTCACAGAAGGGTGAAAAGGCTGCCCTGGCTGGGAACCAACAGCACTGTTCAACATTAAAGGCTCACGGGCTTGCAAGTTGCCCCACATTCAGACTCTGTTGCCACCATTTTAAACAAAGGGCTTCACACTACAGGGATATTTTAGCATACAGGTATTGAAAAGGAAAATCAAGGGTAAAGAGATGGTGGTTAATTGATCAACATAAACTAGTTAATAAAAGGTATAGCTGTACACGAAGTGCAAAAAACGAGTGGAGGGTAGGTGAGAGAATAAAGATCTACTGGATAGGTAAGACTTGGTAACACGACTAGAGCACAGGACAGGTGGTAAATAAAACCGAAAAAAACCCCAACATGTGTGAAGAGTGGTTGTGAAGAGCCTTGGAAGGTTGAAAGCTTGAATGTAATGTACCAAAACAGGAAAAAAAAGGAAGGACAATGCTGGAGAGTGAAGCTGGCAAAAGAAAAAGCAGCCAAGATTATACCAGCAGCTGGCTCACCTAAATGGGCTGGTTTTGTATGAACAACATATATCTAAGAATATTTTTTATATTTAACCTGCAGTTGACACTTTTCTCTATGACAAAAATTAAAAATAAAATGTTTGCCAGGATTTGAACTAACTTCTAAGGGATAAAATACAAAATTCCATTCCCCAAATCTTCCTAATCTCCATATATACATATCTATGTTGATTTAATTGCCTACATTGACAAAAACTCCATATCCTCATTTGAATTGGAGATTATTGCCTGCCTAGGCTATAAACAGGACATATAACATGGGCTGGGACAATCAAAAATGAGTATCCTTAAGACATTACGTCTTGCACTTTTTCACGACTTGGATCAATGACACAACACAGTATTTCACTTCTCCTCTCCCTCTGCTCCAAAATGTAAAAAGGCTCCAACTCAACCGAATTACCAAATCTACAAAACATCCAACTTTCAAAGAATAATATCTTTACAGTATTGGAACAAGTCTTTTTCTGCTCAGTGAATAAAGTTTTTTGTAATGTTAACTCTCATGAAGAAAAAAAAAAGGGGATTGGAATGATGTTTTATTTCTGTTTGTACAGAAAGGGTCTCTGCCATCCAGGTCTGAATATTTACATTAAAGCAAGTACATGATGCAAATAAAAAAAGTACTGTATGTGCAAACTGGCAGAAGCAAACAGCTCATCTCAGCTTTTAGAATGTGCCAGATGAAGCATACCTGTATGCGCTGTGATAAGGAGAGCCCTGAATCTGTTGGGACAATCTGTATTCGCTGTGGTGTCCCATCCATTGGTGTCTGTGTCACAGAGTCCTGGGAATGTGCAACCTAGAAAGAAGAAACAAAAAACAAATGCCATGGATTGACAATGGATACGCTATTTTAATGGATCCATTACCTTAATGGGTTAAACCTTAAGGTTTCACCAGCTCCTGATTTCTCTGAACAAAGCTATGGAAAGTCTGACACTGTCAGCTTGTAAGGAACGAAAGTGCTTGTTGTCCAATTTAACAGTTTGTCAGTTATAAAATTCTGTTTTAAACCCATTTTGAAATACCTTCCAATGTGAAATTTAGAAACATATAAAGTAAAACAATTGTTGACCAATCCATGTATCAGTCAAACAATATTTATTACTTTTGATGTTCATGAGGCACAATCCCAATTATCATAACTGTGCAACATTTGCACTAAATACTCTAATGGCTTACTGAAAAGTGACAAAAGAATTTTTGGTGTGGAAACATAGCAATTGGACATTTCTGTTCTCTTTTTCTGTTAAAGCAGCAAAAACAGAACAACAGAATTCCATACTGGGGAACTATCAAGAAAGCGCAAACTAATGAATCACATCACAAGCTGGTAAGCAGTGAATTCTACCAAAATCTTTGTGTGAATGCTCTCAGATACAATTCATGGAAGTGTTTTAACAATTATCAATATTTTTAAAATTATTAATATCTTAAAGCCAAAGGTATATGGGGGAAGGTATTACTCATTACATAACTTGTCAATAAAAATTAAGTACATCTATTTGCAGAGGCTTGATCAGAAAGGTCAGATGTTTTGCAAAAAAAGGAAATTCATCTTCATAAAGTTTACAGACACCTTCAAACTGAAATTTTGGCCTTAAATTCCTGAGTAACTCCGAAACATTTTTTTCAGTTTGCAAACTCTGTCTGCAACATTCTGCAAAACTGCAATTCCCAGTATTTACACTCTTATACAAATACTCATCCACACCTGATTCTCCCTCTGCCCCTCACAATTATTTCAGGGAATATATATCTATATTGCAGTAAAAGTACTATTTCATAACAGGTTGTGAGCTTTTTTTGTTCCTCTGGATCAGCTTCCTGATTTTGGAACCATACCACCATGTAAGTGCCAGTATCAGTAGAAGAAAGCGGTCCAGAACATGTGGCTGGAGATCAGGGTAAGAAGGTGATGGAGTGCTGGGTAAGACTTGCCTTTACTGCAGAAATACAAGCTCCCATCAGCCTACCTTGATTTTGAAGTTTTATCCAAGAAGGCATTATTATTGGCACCAAAATTGTTACTGGCACCAGTCTAAAAATCTACCTGCTCCTCTCCCTTCAGTTTGATAGGTGAAACTGACTGGTTAGTCACTCAGTGCTGTGGAACAGGACACCAGTGCTGTGGAACAGCAGCCCAGCAAACACAGAGAAGCAAAGGCTGTTTTTAGCACCCATCAGACCTTCAGCCCAGATCCCCCTCTGCTCAGCAGCAGACGTGTCAGAGCAAACGAGAGAGTGGATTAAGCTGCTGGGGGGACTGCTGAAACTGCCAGCACCACCAAAAGAAATGCTTGTCAAACTACTGCCCAAGACATTTCTGAACATTGCTTTCTAAAAATACCTGATTTTTACGAGTACAAGTACTTTCCACAGTCAAACAATTCATCCACTCCTTTGCTTACACAAAGGACAAAAAAGTACTCATTATACAGCAGCATTTTGAGTTCAAGAAAGATACATTCAAGCACTAAAATCCTGCATCAGCATGTACACGTGGTGATTTAGAAGTAATTTAAGTGTTACGTGCATTTATCTTCCTTTACAAAATAAACTACGTATAACAGGACTGCTCCATTTGCTCCCTTAAAATGTCATGATCTACATGCTGTGCAAAGTAAAGCTGCTCTTTAACTCCACAAAATGTCGGCTTGACAATTTTACTTCTATATAGAATACATTTTTATTGCAGTTAAAAGAATACTGATAAAAATAACGGCAATATTTGTTAAAAATTGTATTTTTGTACGCATGTGACAGACTGTTTCAACAAACATGCAGCTTTCCTTTGTTACAGTAGACTGGCAGGACTGTAGAAACAAACCACCATATACTTAATGTACCCAGCCACAGCCTGAAGAAAGAAGAATGCTGCTGCTCTCGGCAGGTCACTTCCCTAAATGAATCAAAGAATGTGATCTTGATGTAGATAAAGGAATTATCTCACACTGAGCAAAAGACAATTATCAGATGGCAGAATTGGGAAAAAAATAATCCTTGTGCAATGCCCTATACAGGCAGGGTTATATTTTGCTTCCATGCAAAAAAGGCCTAAATTAACAAAAACATGTTTGTGAATGTCAATGTAAAATAATTTGTTATAATTTTGTGATTTAAGATGCTTCGCGAACAACACTTAATATTATAAAGAAATCAAAACCTATGCCACAGAACACTTCTGACCACTATTTCAATGAGACACAGGAGCACTTTCCATTCTCTTCAGAATGGAAACACCTGTATTTTTCCTTTCCTGTTCTACTCTGGTAAATTTTTCTTGTCAATTCGATTAAAACTACTTCAACATTCAAGAGGATCACAAATGCTAGCCAAAATACTGCTGAAGTTCCATAGATCTCACACTGATTTTTCAGTGCTGATTAGGAATGCCACTAAGCAGTGACAGCCCATGGGTCGATAGGAACGTCAGTTGTGACACGAAGGTCCCTATGAGGCTCCCTCCTTGCGGGCTCCACCTCTGTGGCAGCGCACCCCTGCATGGCACACACCTCTCTCAGCCATGGCGCACACGCACCCCTCACAGCCACGGCGCATACGCACCTCTCACAGGCATTTTGGCTGACGGTCCCACCTTGTGGGGCTGGGTGATGCTTTTTAGACCTTCAGCCACGTGCCTGTTGGGCTGCACCTTGTACCAAATGAGGACATTGATCACAACTGGGAATGAGGCAAACCTTTCTCTGCTATCCTGTAATACTTTTTTTTTTCCTATTTTTGTACACCACACAGTGACACACACAGCTTACATGAGCAAGACTAACACAGCATGAGAATAAGTGGCTAAGTGCAGCCTGGGGAATGCTTAAGCTGCACTGCTGCCAAATGCACCATGACGGTCTCAGACACAGGAAAACCTTGCTAAGGGACAAATCCTAATCCACACTGCTGACAAAACAACAGCCATGAAAACTGTAGAGCTGCAATTTCACCATGAACAGAAACAGCCAACAGCTCTGCAGCATCACACCTTCACTACCTCCACTTCTCCCCTGCCTTCCTCTGGCCACCAGCCGTCTCCTTTACACTGCCCGTGGTACACATTAGAGCTTTCTCAGATCTACTCAATGCCAGCAGGAAACATTGCACTTGTTTTGGCTGGGTTATTGGCTTCCTATTAGTTTGGAAATTAAATAAGGTAAGAAACATAAAAAGGACCCTCTCTGTCCCATGGCACTGAGATAATGTCAGCTCAGTGTGTCATGGAATCACATTATGAAACTGAGAAGCAACCTTCACAGAGGCTGAACACTGCCATCACACCGTCCTCTTTTCTGAGTGGAATGGATACTTCAGCTAGCTTTGTGCTTTCAAAAAGAAGAAAATTTAACCAGGAAATACAGCCCTATTTAGACCCCCACAAGAAATTATATTTGCAAAACAAAACTACACTAGACATGCATTCTCACCTGTGAAGGGGACAAGTAATAAAAACATCATATATCACATAAATCACCTACGTCTTTGAGACCCTTAGCAACACTTACAGGCTACAACAGTAAGAGCTGTAAGAATTTATTCAAAACACAATTAACCACCCCATCCCCTGCTCCAACCTTTCCACTTGAAATCTAGACTGAGAGAAACTAAAATTACTTGAGTAGTACATCTATGTCTAGACAAGAAACCAAGAGTGGATAGTGGAAATTTCAAATTAAAAAAAATACCACTTATTTAAGATAAATTACTGCCTCTATCTTATAGGGGTACATTGGGGGCCACCATTTATAGGGGGCCCCTTATCCTGAGCAAGGGTGCAGTGTGAATGACGGTCCGAAGAGCTCAGGCACACCAGGCATCAGAAGGCTTACAAGACTTTATTCAAGATAGTTTCACAGACAGTTCATAGTAGTAGTAGAAGTAGTCGTAGTAGTTCTGGTAGATCCTAGTAGTTCACAGCAGTAGATCTATCCTCACTCAGTAACATCCACACCTTTTATATCCTCTCACATCCAACATGTCATGACATTATTGGCTAGCCCATTCACCAAAGCATCTCATTGGTTACAAGACACCACACATACTCCAGGTAGCTCTCTTCTCTTTAAGGGAGAACTCTAAACTGCTTTCCTTAAGGGATGCACTCACTGTCACCCCTACACTACCTAATTTAAAGTTATGGTAATTTTAAATAGCCTATACTATACTGGAACCTTCTAAATAAGTCCATATACTCATATCCACACTCCCAAACTCTCTGTGCACCTCTGGGAGTTCTCTGGCTGCAGCACACAGATTCTGCACATGGGTTGCAGAGAATGAAAATCGGAAGTCTGCAAAAACTAGAGTCTTGAGTCTTCCTTTCAGACATACACCAAACAGCAACAAATATCTTACAGTGAAGAGCATAGAAAATCTTTACTAGTGAATACAAAAATGACTGAAGCAATTGCAAAGCTGAAAATTAAAAGTTATGTACGGACTTTTGTAACTAGAAGTGAATGAAGCAATTATACAACCAGATGGCTCTCTGAAAACTACTAGAGAGCAAACCAGCAGAGCCCAACAGTCAGTCACTTACTGGAAACACTACTGGATTTTTCTTAATTTATGTGGAGTAAACTTTGGTAAAAAAGACTTTGCAGCATAATGTTAGAACAGGCCCCTTCCAGCCTTCCAGAGGAGAGTCAGAAGCTTTGGCTGTACTACAAATTTTCTCTTGTGATTTTGGTTTTTAGGTGTCAGTCTGTACATTTTATTATTCAATTTCTCTTAAACAGGACTCAAAATTTATGTACCTCTCCCATTTGCTGTTCAAAAATTTGATGGGCCAGTTCCTCTATGGTTGCCATGATCTTTAATCACCAGAATTTCCTGTCAAAGAAAGGAAAGAAGATGCTTAACATCTGCAGTCTCCAAAGTAAAAATATCTTGGGGAAAACATAGTTCACTTACGTGCATTTATAGTTTTCTGACAATGACATCCCTATAGAATTTAACATTTGATTATACTATAAAAGTAATAATTTATTTTCTATTCACAGATATACCTCTTGCAGAGTTATTTCAAAGGAAGACCTTACTGCTTCTTGACAATTCTTTTAAAAATTAAGAGCAAACTAAGCAAAATGCTGAAAATTCTAGTCACTGCTTCCATATAGGTCTACTGTGCAGGCATTTTCAAGGACATAATAAACAATTATCTACTTAAAAATTTTACTTCACTATATGCCCAGTTTAAAGAGCTATGCACATGAAAGTTTATTTTGTGCAGATTAAACCAATTTTATGGAAAGCACACATTCCCTTATGTAAACCTTTTGAGACAGCAGTAACATCTTCCATTTTGCAATTAGTCTCTAGCAAATTCTACATTACTTTCCTGAAAGAAACTAGACTACATGTTATTTTCCCATCAGAAAAGCCTGTAACAAAGCATGATTATTGATCATGTCAATTTTGGTCCTATTTACCAACAGAGCCTACAGCTTTAAGCTTTATTTGTATCTTTACCTTCATTTTATGCTTTTGTAAAACTCCTGCAGAGTTAAGATGTTCCAACACGAATACTGAATACTATTTATTACTGCTATGGCTGTGTTGCACTAGCTCAGCAGCAAATGGAAATTAATAATACAGTACAGTGAAAAGAAAAGTTTAATTTACTGTTCATCTAGGAAAAGCTACAGTCAAATTACTAAACTTGCACCGGAGGCAAAATGTGGAAAATTACTTTTATAGAAATTGACTCAGACATCAAGAACATAAAAAAATTCTTACTATATCTGTGGCATCACAAAATTATAATTCAAGATTCTCTTTAATGTTCTCTGTCACACAATTACTTCAAATTAACATACTAACACACTAATATTTTGGCCATAAAGCCAGTAAATGAAAGAAGATCTAATTTCTCCAAGACTCCATGAGTACTTTGTCCACAGTCTTAACAAGGAAGAAAGGTCTTTTCTTTTTCACTGACTCGCTGCTACCTTATTCAAAACAATTCTGTCACCAAAGGGTGACCCCCTGATCTGTCTCTCGGCCTGGGTTTTCCATCAGTCCCCCTGCTCCCAGTACTGGGATATCTGTGACTTCGCAGCCAACAGCAAAGTGTTATTTTTGTCCGTGTTAGTTCTCAGCCTCAGGAATGCCTTGCCCTTGCTGTGCTACCCTGCCAACACTCCTGCTGTACCAGAGGTGGAGGGGAACTGTAGGTCACACCTTCCCACAGCAGCAGCAATTTACAGTATTTTAAGCCATCTGAGGCCTCCCATGCTTTCCCACAGCTCTGTAATTTGTTGTGAGATGAGCCCTGGAGGTCAGACACACTTATGTTTAGATCTTACGGATGAAGCTGGTGAAGAAACAAGAAACAGAGATGAAAAAAAGCAACGTACAGCCAGAGGTGAAGTGGCCTAGCAGAGACTTCTGGTCCATAAGATAAAGCACTCTACAACCAGGAGACTGCCAAATCCTCACCAAAGAGCATGGGTAGAATCTGTATTGGTTACAGCAGAATTCTGGTTTGGTGCTGACACCTCTTCTGTAACAAGATCTCTCTTGTGAGCAAGACAATAGCTATGAGAGAGAGCAGGTATTTTTACATTACTAATTCAGTGTTATCGAACAGTGCTAACAAAATACTGAAAATAGGCAGGTCTCTCAAATCCAGAACTGGCCATAAGCATCCTTTATTCTTGTTCTTATGAGCAGTATAATTATATTCTGTTTTAAGAGCAGTGGAAGAGGTTCTGAAAAGAGATTCCCTGACTTGTGCTGTATTTTTGCAGGAATCTTAAATTAGAGATGAGAAAAAAGAGCAAGGAACTTGGAACAGAATAGAGCGTTAACTAATCAGGACCTCCAAGACATACTTAGTTGTAGCCATACAGCCTAAATGCCCCCCAAATAAGCACAATTAAAGAAAACAGAAAGGACAGTGGTAAACAAATCCTTTGACAAACTGTTTAGAATCAAACAGCTTTAAAGGTGATGACTGTTAAATAATAACCTAAAGAAATTACAATGGACTTTGAAAGCCTGACTAGATTAATAATCCCTAAATAAGTGATGTTCTTATCCTTCCCCGATCAGAAAAGTTTCACTGGTCAAAAAGATTTTCTTCGAAATATGACTCTCAGAATTAAAAAAAAAAGAAATCTGCATTCAAAAAACAAATCTGCATTCAAACCCAAGTTTCAAACCCAATTATTTCTAGTATTTCTAAACTTAAATTCATGAGCTATGAGCTTCAAGTATGAATCCCATACATCCCAATCTTGTTGAGACACAGAAACCCCAAACCAAACAAAAGCTTTTCAACTGCTAAGCAATCATTCTGTTCTGCTCGTTGGATTATCCTGGAGCTCAGGGACACTTTTGCAGTGCAGTCTCAGTGAGAAACAAAAAGACTGACCTTCAAAGTAAAGGAGCATGCGCTTTAAGGAATTACTCTGCACCTGCTACTTAGTTCTCCTAAACCAGATGTGACTGCCCTCACAGCCAAGATGTATTAGTAAAACAAGTCAGCCCGAAAACTGAAAGTTATTTAAACTGACATGTTTTACCTTGGAGTAAAGCAGTGAAGGAATATGTATGTATTCAACTCCCAAGTCATAGGTAAATGAGCTCTCAGAGAGGCATAAACCACTGCAAGTGAATTTTTGAAATTTATCTAAGAGAGACATCTGCTTCTCATTTGAACAAGGCTGGCGAGAACACAGGACTTCAAGTACACAAACAAGATCAAACTCTTAGGATGAAGAGCAACCTGGAGAAAAGGTTGAACCTGTCCTATCTCTTCATGCTGTGTGGACTAAGCACAAAGAAACTCAACCTACAGATGCAGAACCAGCTGTCAAAGCTGGACAAGTCATCTGAGCATGAGCATGTGAGGCAGGCACACAATGGAAAAGGAATGTATCCACTGAGTATTACTGACAAGTATTTACATATTAATCACATGATGTTTTATATTTTGACACCTGCAATTTCAATTCAGTAGTAGATTCTTTTGTGCATTGTGGACTTATTTAACTTAGTGATCTCTAAAGACAAGGGCACTGACAAATCCAGTAACACCAGCATTCTGTACCCAAGTATCTTGATTTAAATCACCGCCAATAAACCATGTGACTTTGCTCTTAAGAGCATGTATAATGGTAAAAAAACTCACCAACTTCTATGTTTCGATTATAAACATTTTGGCAGCATTTCATGTTGCAACTCAACTTCTGAAATGGAGAGCTGAAACAGGCATTCCTATCCCATTACCCATTTTTGCTTTATTCATCTCTTCTTGCACTGGCATACACACAATGTCCTGAGATTGGCAGAAACTTCTTCCTTACCTGCAGAGTCAGGGAATAGCTTAAAAGGCAGTTTGAAGAGAATTACAGCTCACTCCCTGGAAGGAGGTCCTGCTCACCCCAACCAAACTGTGGTGGTTTTGAGCACTCACTGGGTAAACTCAACTCACTAAAAAAACCCAGAAAACTCACCTGGCAGAAATGCACCAAACATCTCCTAGGTAAGCACACTGAACCGATTTACTTTGCAGCCAGATTCATTCTATCACAGACAAAAGGGAGAAAACTGTTAGAAGCCAAGAGAGGGAGAAAAAGAGGGAAGATTGAGGAGGAGGCAAACCTCCATTTCCACTGGTATCAGCGGGAAGCTGAAAATTCAGCTGACCTGCACCAAGAAACTGTCCCCTTTGCTTCTGGCCCAGCCAGCTGCCCAAGGCAGCTCATTGTGGAACCAGACAAGCCCCACAGCCAGTTGTGTGAAGCAGCAAGGCCACCCCACTGTGGAACAGCTACACGCTGTGCATCTTGCTCTGGGGACAGGGCAGCAGCACAGCTCAAGGAGAACTGTCTGTATAAAATTCCAAGCTAACTGTGGGACAGCTGTCAAGTTTTGTAGTTCACATTTTGCTTACCTAAGGTATCTATGTCAGACTTCACATCAGGCATGCCTTATCACTCCTTTTGAGATCTCTCTAAGTAGTACATTTTTCACATTTTTAAAAACTTGTTTTTCCAAGTCATTCCAGCCAACGTTCTGAAAAACTGAATTAACATGAAATGATTAATATATTCTAAATTCAAAGCTACCTGGAATGAAAAATATTCCTGAAACACTTTGTAACAAACCTTAATTTCCCAGCAAAGACTTAGTGGGTGAGGACAAGGCTGTGGATTTTGTCTATGCAGACCTTAGTAAAGCCTCTGACACTGTCTCCCACCGCATTCTCCCAGACAAACTGGCTGCTCATGGCGAGGACAGGTGCCCTGTTCCCTGGTAGAACACTGGCTGAAGGCTGTCCCAGCGAGTGGTGGTGAATGGAGCTGCACCAGCTGGCCTGGCCACCAGGCGTGTTCCCCAGGGATCAGTACTGGAGGCAGCCCTGTTTTAATATCTTTACCAACAACCTGGAAGGAAAGATCAAGGGGGGGTAGTTTTGGCCTTAGTTCTAGCTAGGCCTAGATTAGCCCTTAATTTTAGTAGGCCTGAGTTTAGCAGGCCCAGACAGTCTTACGTAGACTAGAGGAGACAAGCAACACCTGATTTAAGCAACCAAAGAGATATTTCATATCATCTGACGTCACAGAAAGTATAAAAACAGGTGTAGGAGGTGCTCAGCTCAGTCAATAGTTTTAAGTTGGTTTCCTTGTATTCTGATTATTTTGTGCTAAAAAGTAATTGAGAACTATTTAGTGCTATCACAGAGCTGGAGTGTCAGGCCTTGCCACCACCTCACTGTTTGGTTTGGGAAGCAAACATTGTTTTGTTGTTAGTTTTCTCCTCTCTTGCTGTGTGTTTCTCAGGTGGAGTGGTCGAATTTGTACTAATTAGGTGGGTGACTCGTGTAGAGTATACATTTGTATATAAGTGTTACATTGTAGTTTGTTTTTAATTTTCTCTCTTCTGTGTAAATATAAAAACCTTGCCATTTTAAGTTTTACTTCTAGGTTTTTTCTTCCCTTTCCCTTTGTGCTGGGGTGGCTCTGACTCTCTTTAGGCAGTTGGCATTGTGCCAACCCAACCTCACCCACAAGGACACCCTTGGTGAGCTGACAGATAGCCCTGAGCAGGGCAGAAGTGCATCTGCTGAAGGGTAGGAAGGCTCTGCAGGAGGATCTGGACAGGCTGGATCCATGGGCTGAGGCCTGTGGGTGCTTGTGGGCTGATGGCTGAACATGGGCCAGCAGCGTGCCCAGGTGGCCAAGCAGGCCAATGGCATCCTGGCCTGTATCAGGAACAGTGTAGGCAGCAAGACCAGGGCAGGGATTGTCCCTCTGTACTCGGCACTGCTGAGGCCACACCAGGAGTGCCGTGCCCAGTTCTGGGCCTCTCACTACAGGAAACACATTGAGGGCTGGAGTGTGTGCAGAGAAGGGAAACAGCTAGTACTGAAGGGTGTGGAGCACAAGTCTTGTGAGAAGCAGCTGAAAGAGCTGAGGTGGTTTAGCCTGGAGAAAAGGAGTCTCAGGGGGGACCTCATCGCCCTCTACCACTACCTTAGAGGAGGCTGGAGCCAGGTGGGGGCAGCTGCTTCTCTCAAATAACAAGGGACAGGACAGAGGAAACAACCTCAGGTTTGGATTGGACAATAAGAAAAATTTCTTCACTGAAAGGGTGGTCAGGCATGGGAACAGGCTGCCCAGGGAAGTGATGGAATCCCCATCCCTGAAGTGTTCAAAAGGTCTGTGGATGTGGCACCTGGGGATTTGGTTTTGTGGAGAACACAATAGTGCTGGATTAACAGTTGGACACAACGTTTGAGGTTTTTTTAACCTTAATGATTCTGACTTTAACTATCATCACAGTCTGAATTTTCATCTTCAATAATTAGACGTGATCTTCAAGGCCTTCTAATCTAACGCAAACCTTCCTGATTTCAGAAACGTTTTCCACACCTGTCACACCATGACACACACCTTCAAAGCACACATCAGGCAATATAGGAGGAATGTTTATTACTTCTATTGGCAAGAAATATATTGACTCAAGTTTCTTTGACAGTTTCTTTCTTGAGAATGCTCTGTTCTCCTTTCAAAGGGAATGAGACAAATCAAGACAAACAAAAAACTCTACCCAGATGCTTAAGGCTGCTAATCACACTTCTGTTTCCTTTCTAAAGGTATATATCTTGAAAGGATGAGAGCTGGAATTCTGTATGAGAGCAGAGAACAAAACATGAAAAAAATTGCACATACTTCTAGGATATTCTTTAGCATGTCCAAGAACTGTAATAATATTAGTTATATTTTTACTACAAGAGAGAAAGGAGAGCCAAAGCTCCTGCCAACACATCAAGGACTATGTTGTTTACAAATACTGCCCAAATAATTTTTACCTCATTTATATCTCACTTTGAATACTCTTGCAAAAATTATTGGCTTCACTCACTGTTTCAAACAGCAAGCCTTTAGTTCCTTACAAATATGGCTTAACTGCTCTACTGGTTTCCCTGTTTCACATCAGACTTAAGATCCTTGTCTTTACCACCAAGTTTCAGAAAAATGAAAGAAACGCTTTATCCCATGGCCATTTAGCTCATTATACTGTCAGGGCTTAAGCTCTTACTTCCTTCTACATCTTTTTGCATATCTACCACTAAGATCTGAAACACTGTAGAACTACAAAACAAATATAACTTTCCTTAAATTTTCCTTAAAAGAGATGTGTTGCTGATAAAGACATCAAATCCACAACATCAAGACTGTCACATGATTAGATCGCTGCCTCTACAAATGCCCAGCACACTCTGGTTCTGTACCGTTGTATTCCCTTAGTCTGTAATGGTATCTTTGTGTATTCTCTTTTTAGTGGTAAATTTTGGGGCCAGGTAAAAATCCCTTTCCTAGAAGACACTCAACACAGAAAGGCTCTGCTTCTGTTGCTCTAGGTACAGAGTAACACAAATATCAGCATCTCTACTTACACTAATTAGACCTGCTTTACACGTATAATTATTGCATTTGTTCTCCACCTGTTACTTCCTGAGTGTTTGACAGTATTACTTTCCACATAATTAAATAAAAAATTAAGCTCTTTCAAAAACCTTTGAAAAAAGAGACAGAATTACATATGCATCTCTTTTCTTTGCAAAACCTCAATCCCCCAATTCATTTTACTGAAGCAGCATCTAAACCCAAGCATTTTGACAGAAGACAGGCATGGGACTTCCTCCATATTACTTAAAATGCATTTATCACTTCTCTCTTTAATCTTCAGACTCAAAATGCTACCAAAACCTCTCTCCATACATAAATCTGATATACTGTTAGTTTATGCCTCTAGTAAATGAATTAGTGAGCCTTCTTGGCAGGAGTTAGAATTATTTTTAAACGCATCACTATCATCAGTTAGCCCCAATGGGTGGTGCTGAATATCAAGTCCAATGGCTTTCCATGCTATTTTAGATAAGCACTCAGCAAGCCAACATGCCAGTGGAAAACTTTGATTAGCTTACACCAATTAAACCACTCCTTTTCACTTCTTCCTCAGTTTTGAAGTGCCAGTTTTTCCAATGTCAAAGGAACTTATGAAATACTTACTTTTAAAAGTATTTCAGACTTACATCAATTGAAATGGGTCAGGAAACATTCCCACAAGAGCAGACAGGAGTTTTGAGGGTTGGCAGTCAGCAGCACTGACCTCTCCACTAATACAGTTATACCCAGAAGACATCAACGTTTAATTTGCCCTTCTCCAAGGACAAAAGTTATACAACTTTAATTGTCCCAGCAGGAGGTTCCTACTAATAGTATTTCTAAATATTATATCAGTGTAGACTAAGGACTTCAAAAGTAGTAGCAGGAAGCATGTTTCTTTATGTTTGGATGCTCCATTTGATATAAAAGGTGTTATCTTTTGTTCTACTACATTACACTATTGGCACAGCTGCCCCACTATCAAGTACCTTGATTCTGATGCAAAACCCTTTAAATGAGTAAGAAAACCAGTGTAAAGATACAAAATGAGAAAATTCTGTCCATTCCAAAGATCTTCAGTTTACTTTGAAAAAAAAGTCATACCCCGACCAGTTTTATTGGTACAAACCCAATGCTTGTAAAATTTTAGTAGTTTTAACTTACCCTGCTGGCACTGTCAAACCAGTTTGGCTCTCAATGCACAGAATGAACAATGAGTCTGGTAATCACTATGTATATATGTATGGAATGTGTCTTAATGCAGACAGGGGTCTTTCCTAGATTAAATCCACCTGTTAAACTAATAAAGTTACACAAGTATGTTCCAGACAGTTTAGAGGTACAGGCATATTAACTAGTTGTCACTGCAGAAGTTGCTGTGAACTTCAGTTCTTTTTCCTGCATTACAGTGTGCTGGTTTCAGCTGGGGTGGGGTTAATTTTCTTCACAGGGGCTGGTACGGATAGTTTGGATTTATGCTGAACACAGGGCTGATAATGTAGAGATGTTTTTGTTGTTGCTGGGCAGTGCTTACACAGAGACAAGGCCTTGTCTGCTTTTCATACTGCCATGCTGGTGGGAAGACCGGGAGTGCACGGGAGGAGACACAGCTGGGACAGGCGCCCCAAACTGACCAAAGGGAGATTCCATACCATGTGACATCATGCTCAGTACATAAAAAGAGAGGAAGAAGGAGGAAGAGGGGAACATCTGGAGCGATGGCATTTGCTTTCTCAAGTAACCAATACACGTGATGGGACCCTGCCATCACATCAGATGTTCAGCTGTCTCCCAGCCCTGGAGATGACTGAACACTTGCCCATGGGAAGCAGTGAAATAATTCTTGCTTTGCTTGTATGCATGGCTTTTGCCTTCCCTATTAAACTGCCTTCATCTCAGTCCTTCCATGTTTTCTGGCTTTTACTCTTTAATTCTCTCCCCCATCTGGCTGGTGGGGCAGTGAGTGAGCAGCTGCCTGGTGCTGGGTGGCTGGCTGGGGCTAAACCGTGACACACGGCAAAGACAAACACAGGAAGATGAACACGACTTACTAGGAAAGCTCAAAAGGTCAATGTAACGGAAAAGTAACTGGAAAAGAAGAAGTTGTCTTAATCTCTCTCTGTAGTCATACTGCTTCAGTATTAAATGATTTCAATGTTCTCAAAGTAAACTAAGGTTTTAGTTTAGGTCATCACACTTTGTGTGCTCTGTACACCTTAAAATGGAAACTAGTCCTAATTTCCATTCTCAAACTCATCATATACTAATTAAGAATTCAGCATAGCCTGTGCCAAACTTGATTAATAAATTCCTACACATAAAATAGAAATCATTTAACAATTCCTCTGATTAAATATGTCTTAGCATTTAAAAGAAGTACCAGAACCTGCTAGGATTTCTACATACTTCAGAGCAGTTTTCTGCAATGCTTTATAGATGATAAATTAAGCCAAGGGATCCAAACACTTTTGTGAAACAAATGATGCAACCATGCTCAGCGCTTCACACAAGAAAAGCTCAATGAACACAGCAAGCTACATGAGCTATTCTTGGACTATCCTTCTATTATCCATATTGCTCAAGACAGTAGAACAGCTGGCAGACTTAGAGGAGTTAAGATTGTTTATAATGAGAATCTTAGGAGTATTTATGTGACTTGACACCCAGTTAGATACTGTTTTTTAAATTTGCACGAAATCAAGATTTAGAGCGTGCATATGGAAGAGACAGGTAACAACAGGAAGCTGAAGCAGCCAGACCTGCAGGCAAGCAAGGGAAAATGAGACACTTGTAAAAGCAGAAGGGAGTAATTAAAAGGCACACAGCAATACAGAAAGAGATGCATTTGTAGGCATGCCTGTACAATTAATTTAAAATCATTGCTCTCATTACTTTTTGATGTAAGCAAGTGCTACAGTGGAAAGAACCATTAGAAAATAGAATTGCTAGGACAAGTACTCAGGTGACTGATGAATCATTCTTACAGTTTGGGCCACCACAGGGATTAGTCTCACCCTTAGGCCTGGGCTTCTGTTACTTTTATCATGCTATCTCTAGAACCTGCCTGAACAGCTGCAGGTGAGCTGATTGAGCTCAGCAGCCCCCAAAAACTGGGAAAGGCAAGGGGAGGAAAGGCAAGGGGGCTGTTTGCAAGCTGAGTCCACTCACAGGAGCACTGGCTACTTGCCAGAGCTAGGTAAGGAGACAGCTACTCAATCAGGTCAGGCTGCCCCTGTGCAATGTCAGCCATAGCCTGTACCTCCACCTCAAGGTTGCAAAAGGAAAAAAATAAAAAAACCCAAACCAGTTCCCTGCACCAGAGCTGAAGCTGCACAATGAACCAGACCAGGAAGGTCACCTGGCTGAAAACTTCCCCATTCACTGCATTAGGTTCAGCCAGGTCCATTCTACCTGGCACACAAAGATTACACTGACACAGCATAGCAAGTACAAACCCTTTTTTCCAGACACACACGAAGGCAGTACATCCTCTTTATTATAATTACAGCATTTCATGCGATGTAGCCTCACTCTTGGCTGACAGCTTTGCCCCCCTCTGCATCTGGCTTTGTGGTTGTACAGGTGTAAGGTAAGCTCATCTTCACACATTCACCCTGCACCTACCAATTGTCACACATAACATAGGAAAAGCAAGGCAGAAGCAGAACAAAGACCTCTTCTTTTTGGGGGAAAAGCCTATAATGTTACACCAGCTTATCTATAGTGCCAAACTGCCCATAGAGGTGTTATGCAAAATGACCACTTATTCACTGAACTACAGCCCAAGACAAGGTAGGTGATTCCTGAAGGTACACTGTGGAAATCAGAGAACATCTTCAACAGCACTGCTACTGACACAACCCTTACAACTTGCACATAATTCATACCCATAGAAACTTCCTTCAGATAAAAAAAAAACCCAAAACACAACAAAACTGAGTTTCACACATATCCTTTCAGTAAATCACTGTTGACATGGTTTCATATAAAATATGCTGGGGGATGAACAGATCAAGCAACCTTGCCAAAAATGACTTGGAGGTGCTGGTGGATGAGGCTGGACATGACCCAGCAATGTGAGCTTGCAGTCCAGAAAGCCAATTGTGCTCTGGGCTGCATCAAAAGCAGTGTGGGCAGCAGGCTGAGGGAGGGGATTCTGTGCCTCTGCACCACTCTGGTGACATCCCTCTGCAGTGCTGCCTGCAGCTCTATGGCCCCCAGTACGGGAAGGACAGTGAACTGCTGGAGTGAGTCCAGGAGGCCCACCAAGCTGATTAGAGAACAAGGTGATTAGCAGGATGGAGCATCTCTCCAATGAGGAAAGGCTAAGAAATTCGTGGTTGTTCAGCCTGGAGAAAAGAGAGTTCAGGGCAATCCGACTGTAGCCTCCCAGTACCTGAAGGAAGCCCACAAGACGGAGAGAGACTTTTTCCAAGGAGCATGTAGTGACAGGACAAGGGGGAATGCCTTCAAATTGAAAAAGAGTAGGTTTAGATGAGATGTTAGGAAGAAATTCTTTACTATAAGGATGGTGAGGCACTGGAACAGGTTGCCAAGTGAAGCGGTGGATGCCCCATCCCTTGAAGTGTTCAAGGCCAGTGTTCGACTGTGGGGCTCTGAGCAACCTGGTCTAGTGGAAGGTGCCCCTGTCCACACAGGGGCTGGAACTAGATGATCTTTAAGGACCCTTCCAACCAAAGTCATTCTATAATTCCCTTTTTTCTTCTCTGTTATCAACTGCAGGATTAGATTTTGTTGGGGGGGGGTGTTTTTTCATGCTTATGGAGATTTTAACTGGGTTTGGTTTTTCTAACATTTGAATGAATGTGTGAAAAACATTCTGCAACAAAATCTTTAGATTAAGTTAGTAACGAGTAAAAACATTCGTCAAGTTGACACTTACACTGTTCTGTTAATACTTCAAAGGAAACATATTACCAAAATAAATGGGGCAGTTCTTATACCGCAAAGTTAGTGCTACATTATAAAAAGCAACCTCAACTTATTTGTAATGAAATAACCATTAATTAGAGCTAATACGACAATAGCAGAGGGTTTGGCTTTAGCTTTTTGGAGATTAAGGTTTTTCAGGTTCCCAGTTTAACTTTCTACAAAGGCAAATACTGAGCTTAGTCCAGCCTGGCTTACTATCAAGTTGAACAAAAGCAAGCTAAGTTAAACAAATTTGGACAGTCTTTAAGGGAAGGCCTGGCAAAGTCAGCAAAATTAATCTAAACATTGATACAGCAAGGCAGTTCTCAGACCATGATTTTCAGGAAGGAAAGTATTTCCTTACACAATCCACAGCACTGCTCTGTAAGATACACAGGACTTGCTCAGAAAGCACAAGCCATCTGCCAGTCTCAGAGAACTGGCATTTTAATTAATTTAATTTTTTTTAAAAATACTTTGTTGCTTTTAGATTTTGGTGAGCAATGCAGCAATCTCTAGAATTAAAAGCTGCTGACTGAAGGGTAAAAATATGGACAGGTCTGAAAACACAAAAGTAAGAATTCAATTAACTGTACCTTTGTAGATTTATCCATGACATTCTACTGATAAAATTCTGTTTTGCAGCAGCTTACCTTATGCCAATAATGTAGAGACATAAGTTTAAAGTGCTAAAACCAGCCTGAAACAGCACTGAGGAAAAAAATAAAAGCTTAGCCAGAAAGTAACTCAGGTACAGTTTAGTTTCCCTTGATGGTCACTGTTGCAGCTGCAGCCTGGCTATGACAACAAAAAAAGCAGAGAGCTGTGCCAGCCAGAGCCTGTGGCTCCCCACCCACCACAGCAGCTCTGACTCCTTCCCAAGAGATGTTAACACCCCAGCAGGTCTGAGAGCTCCATCACCTGCATCAGCCAAAATAACTCAGGCCTCAGCAAAGGTTTCTATTCAAACTGCTCAACTGCAGAAGGACAGACACACACCCTCTACCAGCTGCAGCACTGCCAGCTGAGACCCACACTCAGTCCTCCAGCTGAACATGTGCAAGTCACAGCTGAGATGCCCCTCTATCCCTTGTACACAGTCAGGCCCCCTTATTTAAGCAAGGGGTGCTGTTTTTTTCCAGGGCTTTTTGACCCAAACATAAGACACAGCTTACTTTCTTCAGGGAGACTGCTTTCCTTCACAAACTCATGGGAAACTCCATCAATTTCAATAGCTGTGCTTTAGTTGCATAATACAAGGAGTACACAATAAATTGAAACAAAAATGGAGTATTAACATAAGGAACAAACTAATCTTACTATTGTAAATTTTAGATTTCACATTATAGATGAAAGCCAGTTTTCCCTGGACTAGCACATTAGCTGTAAGCATTCTGTTAGCTGTACTTCACACATGAACTATTTAACTGAAGTATGAGTTAAGTAAGTATTTGCTAAAGGAGGAGTTGGGTTTTGCCTGGTTTTGGTTCCCTGGTCACCCATCTGCCCCCTCTGTCCTTCAACAACAGAATACAATCATGAAATAATTAATGTTGAAAGGTACTTCTGGAGGTCCTCTGGTCCAACCCCTTTTCCCCGCAAATCAGTGTCACATGTTGTCTAGGGCTTTGTCTTCAGAGGCTAAGACACTGAGACAGAAAAAAACAAGTAGGCTTAAAAAAAAAAAAAAAGCCAAAACCATAAAAGCACCAAATAAACAAAAAAACAATCTTCCTTCTTATCCCACAATCTAGCCTGAGATATGGCTATTTTTAAAGATATCAGAACTCCCACAAAACTTGTTAACTCTGAGAGCACATTTCCCAAGAAAATACAACCAGTGAGAAAACCAGAAGTATTAATAAGAATCGAGGAGAAAACATAAAGCTAGTTAATTTATCTGCTGTGAGCTTCTTTAACAAGCTTCTGTAATAAGCATCCTGATCTGTTGTTGCAGAACGCAGCAGACTTAGCAAGTGGTGCCCAACCATTCAGCTGGAGGAGACTGCAGGAACGACAGAAGCAGCTGAGCACAGTGTACCCCTCCAGGTGACCTCAGTTACAGTCCGCAATGTCTCTGGAGCAGGAACTATAGAAAGAAGCAGTCAAACATTTCATATTCCTTAAGACTTCCCTCAAACAAGTGCCCCTAAGGAAAGCTGTACACCAAGAAATAAGCACTGGAGCTAAAAGCTCTGATGGGCACCTCGTGTCACAACTGGACACTAAAGTGAGGCAGGGGGAAATATTCACAGAATTACTTTCAGAAAAAGCCATCCAAAATTATGAAGCGTAGAAGAAAGTTACCAGAGGAATGCTGCCTCAACCAACCAGCACAGAAACTGCGTTTTCCCATCCATCCGGTATTTCTATTTTTACTTATATAATGCTGACTCCAAACCCAGGAAGCTGTCCTACAGAAAACTATCTGAATTTTTTGCCATCTTATTTTTCCATGATAGGTGTGGCTGCAGCTCTTCTTGCTACACCACTTGCCCAAGTCCACTCTGCTGATATTAGAAGCTTCAGATCAGAGATTTCACATAAGAATGAACGTCCAACTCGGTTTTTCAAGAATCACGTCCACACACTCGTCTTGCAGTAAAACCACTACCAAGATTCTTTTTCCCCCCTCCTGTTGCCTAAGTTCACTTGTACAATGCATGCCATCTCCCCTTTTTCCTCCACAACGTCTAATGTACGTGCATCCTGTGGTACACGGTCGTGCTTTTCACACTTAAAGCGATACAAGGCAGCACTGAAAAAATAAAGAATCCACAAATCCCGCAGCTTAGACGAAACACCCCATCCAACGAGATAAAATAAGGAACAGCGACAGGATCATCTGACCCGACAAAAATAATACCGGGTGTTGTGCTGGTCACACCACCTTAACCCAAATAACCCCAGACGCCGCCTGGGACATACGAGAGGCTCGGACCGGCGGGGCGATGCCGCCGGAGGCACACAGTGCCGGGGCCCGGGAAAGGGCACGGTCACGCCGGGAACGGCAGTCGGGGAGGGGGCACAAAGGGAGAGGCCACGCTCGGCCCAGCGCCCAGACCCGCCCGCCCCGACCCTGTCCCTGTCCTTGCGCGGGGGCTCCGCGGGGCCAGCGCCGCGCTCCCCCCGCACAAGATGGCTGCGGGCCCAGC
>VWZD01005127.1:317872-387577 GCA_013396695.1 Sakesphorus luctuosus | reverse complement strand
GTTTATGAATCTGTTGACCAACAATCTGCCATTCTGAGGACATGGGCACTTTGGACCTCAATGCAGACCTCACAAATAATTCTGCCCATTAAAGTAAACATTGGAATTTAATAAATAACACATTTTGTATCAACACAGAAATACATACAATTCTTTAAAAAAATATTACTTTACACTAAAAATGCAACAACTCCTAATCCTGACAAATATACAATTTTGTGTAGGTTGAGATGGCAGGATTCTGTTTCACTGAACAGCTGTCGTCTGTTTTACCACCATCCTTGGATATTTTCCTTTAAACTTGCAGACATGATGCTGACACTGCTACAATACAGTGCCTTCTTGAAAAGCTTCTATCCACCTATTAGAAAATGAAACACTGTTAGGAAGTTGCCGAGAAAAGAATAAATCTCAGTGCTGTCACTACCTACAGATACTTTCATTACCAGTTGGTCTGTGAGTGCATGTGCCAGAAATCTATTCAGTGATTCCAAACATACAAAGCTTGCTGGAGACATATCAGGTATCCTGTACAAGGCCATACGATAGAAACGTTTTTAGGTACCTCTCCCATACAGAAGTTACATGCACAAACAGGTGAAGCTGGGAAACCAAACACTCAAAAAGCAGGATATGCCAAGGTTCTGCATACCTTAAAAAACCCCAATACTTCCTTATTTCACTGCAAACATGATGTGGGGTGAATCAGGACACTGCTGTAACTGAGGTAGCCATCTGCATAACCCACACCCTCTGCCTTTGCAGCAAGTACATCGGCATTGGCAACGACTAGCGGGGTTGAGGGAGGAGGTCACAGGGCATATGTAAAGTTGGGAGATGGAAGGTGGGGCAGCGGGAAGGCCCAAACAGGGGTCCAAGGTGTCTCAAACTGGAAACTCGAAGTTAATATCCACCTACTTTTACTCACTATAGTAACCTACAGTATAGGTTTCTGTTCCTACTTGATTATAATAATGGCCAATCTTTGTGAACGAAGATTTGGGCAGGGCTCTCCCCACGTGGGTGTGCCCTTCCAGCCTGTGGAGTGGATTGTTTAGGTGAGGCACAGCGTGCACAGAACTGGTCCCACCATTTAAGTCCCAAGGTTCATCTGCCACGGCCGAGCGAGCTTGGATGGTAACAGTGAAGTCCTCGGGACTGTCACAGCACCCGGTACTGACCGGGGCTGACCCTGCTGAGCATCCGAGATGTGACGGGATGGGATGGCAGGGAGGCATTGAACTGCCAGGGGACTGAGACTTGAACTCAGGTCCTTGGGATTCAGAGCACAGTATGCTCTCCTTTACACCACGGGACCGCCCTCCTACTTGATTAGGAGGGTAATAAACATCCTCAGCTTCTCAAGGATGCAAAATGTAAAGTTCCTGAAGCACTCTGATGCTACATGGACAAACACAGTAAAATATGAAATAATTCTGTCTTCTGAGTGAGGGCTGAACTCTGGGTATGTAAATTTAAGGGGCCCACATAATGACAATTTTTTTTCCTAAGTGAAAATCCTGCAGGACTGAATGAGACAAAGACTGTAATTATCTTTATAATGAAAATTCAAGCCTGCCTTAGTATTCACAGGATATCTAAACATTAGTCAAAGATGTTGGCTTTTCCTTGCCCTGAGCATTTCATTTTGTAACTGTGTGCATGTTCTTTGAATTCAAGCTTTTGGTATGAACATATTGGGCATGCATAAGTGCTCATGCCTCTCTGCACAAACAACTTAAACATCTACCCCCTACTTTTTAGGGCTCACCGTAATTTCCACTGTCATGTATACATTAAAAACAACTGAAGTGGAATACAATTACAAAATATATCCATAAACAGCTTAAGCATTGAACATAGCACTGGACTTTTAAAATCTCATTGAAAAATAAGCATCTGTTAAAATTTATTGCTGCACTTACACAAATGCATCAGATATTTCTTTGGCCCTACCAGGAAAAAGTAGTGTCCACTGATACAAACAGGCCAATGGCATGTTCTTGGTTTTTCCTTTTAATGTTGTCAAAGAAGCATTTATGCTGAAGGTTCAGCATAAATCTCCTAAGGATACTAAATACTCATAGAAAGCTTGAAATTCAAAGTACTCAGTGTTATTCCTAGCCTCAGTGAAATACAGGTTGTTCAATTTCAAGTTTTCCTACTCATGAGAAAAGCCATTGTCTGAATAGAAAAACAAAGCTAGTGAGTGCCTTAGGGCTTTTGAGTTTATTTTATATAGTACAAATGAGGACACAGGGGAAACAAGAAAATAGTATATTAATTAACAAGGAAACATTTGTGTGCATCTGCACAAAATACTCCCAAATATCTAATAAAGACTTCCAGATTTTTTTATGTAGAGAAGTGTCATTAAGCACATTCTTAGTTGTTCAGTATTTTCAGTTGTCCTGGATACTTTGTTTTTTAGAATGTCTCTATTTGCAGAAAACTATACTTGGAGCCATTGAATGCTCAAGTATTGATAATGGACTAATTAGTGCATCAAATATATTTATTAATATAAAATTCATTTGGCAAAACTGCAGTGAAACAAGTCAGATAAGACAGGCACATAGAAAAGATAGCTTACATGTATTCCTTTTCTAGACTAGTTTCTAGTCTGTAAAATTCGTGTAACAAAGGTTTTCTACTGATTAATGACTGAGCTTCTAGGTTATTTTATAGAAAACATACACCCTACACACATTGATAAATGATTCCAAACTCCAACACATCAACAGGGCTTGAAATGAAACAGTTTGTGTGAACGTTCTTTGAATTCAAGCCTTTGTCCTGAATGTATTAGCTCATTTGCATCTGCACACACACTTCAAACTGTGGTCCTGCACTTTTTAGTGTTTGCTTTATTTTTCACTGCCATGTATTCATTAAAAATAGCTAACATTAACAGGTGAAAATAAAAAAGGAACATATCAGTTAATTCTTAAAACACATTTTCTGGATTTCTCTGAAGGTAACATTCAATTTCCACTTGAGCAGACTGGGGGCAGAGGAACAGGTTAGGAAAAAGAAAGATTTCTTATTTTATCTTTTACTTTCCCATTCTCCTACATTCAGTCCTTTACAGAGGAAAGTCTGCATCCTTTATTTCAGAAGCCCTAATGAAACCAGAACCTTGTGTTAGGTAATTTAACACTTTCATTTACATACTATATAATATGGATCTTTTGTATATATGTTTAATATGTGAACATGAACATTTACCACTTCTGAATTTTCTAGAAATATGTAAAAGACATTAATTCAAATAGTTTCTTACTTTTGAGCTGAATGGGGGTCATCTGCTTTGAATATGTAAAATAAAGTGTTTTTGTGCAGTAAATGGAACACTCTGGCCTCTGAGTTTTCATCTTTTACTTCACTGACTGTGAATCCAAGTAAAGGCTGACTCTCTAATGCTGCCACATCCTATTTAACAGGGGAAAAAAGAAAACAAGACAAAATTAGAGTTTGCAAGACATAATAAGGCATGCATCTAGACTTTATTCATGTACCATACCATTGCAACAGACTATACAACAAACAAGTTGTTATAAATAGACATGCACAAAATGCTGCTTTTTATCTTCTCCATGCAAGAATCAGGGAACAGGAAATAACAAAACCTCATAGACTTCAACATTGCTGATCCTCTTTTGATTTCCCCAACAACATCTACCTTCTCTTTCACTGTATAGTCTCATCATTGTGCCTGGTAAGGACTTCTTGTATCAAAAGATCAGCTACCACCACCTGGCAGCAGAGCAAAGGTTCATCACATCCAGTGCTCTTTCCAATAACCTCAAGAGCGAAGGGGGATGCCACTAACTGCACTGAGTATGCTAAAAGGAGGAGCTATGGATGCAACTTAGGTGCTCAAGCACTGGAGTCAAGTTCCTAAGATTTTCAGTAGTTAAGCTTATTTCACTTTCTGTTGCTGGAAATTAAAAGGATAGGGAAAAAATAGTTGTTGAATGTTCACAAATGTTGGTTAGGAAAGAGCACAAGAGAAGCTGTACCTTTTTACTTTCTCTTTAGTTTAAAAACCTGGCTAAAAATGAAACCTTTCCCCTTCCTTATTCATCTCAATTACTTTTTTCTTTTTCATACTCTTGTCTTTTTATTAATGAATACAATACATAGTATTTTTTAAGGGAAAAAACCTAACTATTTTCACCCAGTGCAAATTCCAAAATAATGTTTTTGTAATTAGGCAAGGTCCTGCAGTGCTTATGGACAGATGAAAAAAAATAGCTAAAGAAATGAAAGAATGTACATAAACTGTAAATGTACACTGACAAATCAGGTGAAGGCTTTGGTAATTGCCTCTACAATGAAACAGCAGTGTCTGGTGAAAACAGCATTTCTTGATATTGGAAAGGAGTCAAGTCAGGCTGAGCAATCTGTTTTACTATCTCAGGTCTTTGTATCACTGATAGGTAGTTCTTTTTATCACTTGGAACTAATGTTAAGTAGCTTAAGTGAGGTTTCCTGGCTGACCAACATTGAACCTTCCCTTAAGACTCTATAAACAATGTCTCCTGCAATGAAGATGAAAAATAAGGACAGATATTCCTCAGTTTAAAGAAAATAGGAAAGAGTTAATTTTGTGATTGAGCTGCAAACTGAAGCTATTCTGCAAGGTTGATATCTCAGAGGAAGCCAATTCAAAAAAATTTAAGGTGACTGTCACAGACTAATATATCTTTCTTTACCTCTTCCAAAGTCTCCTTTGCAAATACCAGAAGAGACACAATGCTCTCAAATAATTTTTTAACCAATGTAAAAGTATTTTTTCTATATAATTATTTACACTATTTTTAGAACTACTTTGTTTGTTTGAGGTTTTTTCATATTACTAATACTGTAGTGGAAATAACATCACAGGTTTTGG
This sequence comes from Sakesphorus luctuosus, assembly GCA_013396695.1. Lineage (NCBI taxonomy): Eukaryota > Metazoa > Chordata > Aves > Passeriformes > Thamnophilidae > Sakesphorus > Sakesphorus luctuosus. The sequence continues at coordinate 382,680 of VWZD01005127.1, read as the reverse complement.
ACATAATTCAGCAGTTCTAAAAATAAAGGTTGGCAGGAACAACCGAGGAACAAAATCTGAGCACAAACCAGGAAATAACTACAGTGGGGGTGGCATGGGAGTGAAGAAGGATAATTCTTTACACGTCCAGGATAGGTTGGGCGTGACATTTTGATAGAAAGTGAATTAGCAATACCTTCAAACAGATGCTTTGGATATTTTGCTCTTGAAAGCTAGTAGCAAATTGTAACATACAATACAAAATTAGCCCAAGATATTCTAGTGCTACAATACATCCAATATACGTTACAAAACATTCTAAGATGCAATAAGACCACATCCTCAGCACATGCTGGGATGTGCAGAGCTTTTATATATATGTGTGTGTGTATATGTATATGTACAAACACATATATATTAGTTAGAGATTATTCCACACTGCAATCAGACTACACATTCTAAATAAAAAAGCAAAGGCCATTAGCCAAGATGCATTTCTTTTTTTCTGCTGTAACACTGTGTATCAAATAACAACTCCAGGCTGAAGACAAGAGTTTGAGGACAAGTAAAGAGATTTAGTTTACTCATTTTCCAAGCATTCAAAATACCTTATGGAACTGCAGAACAAGATACTTCAAGATGTGTTTGTAATGTTGACTTTGCCACTAGCACACTGTGATGTATCCAAACAGACCTCCCATTTTTCAACTGACTCAGAATATACCTACAACTGAGCAATGGTGTGCAGAGGTACTCAAACTAGGTCTGAAATCAGAAACAGCATAGCTATATCAATGTATTATGGCATCAAGCTCACTGGGCCTTTTTAAATACTGCATCCCAATCAGATTAAATACTGTAAGGTGATCTAATTTTATAGCTTGTTTCTAGATCATAAACAGCTTTGTTACAAAGACAGTATTATCATTGGATATTTTATTTCTAATATGTAGTCTCTTACCTCACTAGCAGCATATGTGTATAGCACCTTATTTTTTATAACAAACCATAGGTGTTTCCAAGGTTTCTTACTGCCCTTAGATCTGTGTAGGTAGCCACTCATTGTAGAGTCTTCTGTATTTGCTGATACCTGAAGAAGAAAACCAAACTTAATCTACTTGTACTCTTATGGTTTGTTTTCACAGTACAGCTTTTTTTTTTTTAAATAGATTTCCAGAGCCCTGCCTGTCAAAGACTCAAATTCTTATCTAGTCTCAGGTTAACCTTGCTAACTAACAGATGGCTGAAAGAAAAATTATTTTTTCTACTACCACCCATCTGGTGTGGAACAGAGGTTTCCGCTGTCACTAAGGGTTTGAACTTAAACTGGATGCAACAGGACAAGAGAGGGCTGAAACACTGAGGACCATGTACAGTTGAAGAACATGTATTCCTGTATAGGAAGTCACAGAATCACAGAGTAGTTTGGGTTTGAAAGGACCTTAAAGATCATCTAGTTCCAATCCCCTCACCATGGGCAAGGAACACCTTCCACTAGACCAGGTTGCTCAAAGCCTCATCCAGTCCAGTCTCAAACACTTCCAGGGATGGAGAGTCTACAGCCTCTCTGGGTAACCTGTCCCAGCTCCTCACCATCCTTATAGTAAAGAATTTTTTCCTAATATCTAATATAAACCTGCACCCCTTAACTCTAAGGAGAGTCCCTCTTGTCCCGTCACTACACGCTCTTGTGAAAAGTCCCTCTCCAGCCTTCTTGTAGGCTCCCCTTCAGGTACTCAAAGGCTGCTCTGAGATCTCCCCAGAGATCTCTTCAGGCTGAACAGCCCCAACTCTCTCAACCTGTGCTATTAGGAGGGGTGTTCCAGCCTTCTGATCAACTTGGTGTCCGTCTTCTGGACTCGTTTAAACAGGTCCATGTCCTTATTATGCTGGCAACCCCAGGGCTAGATGCAGGACTCTGGGTAGGGTCTCACAAGAGCAGAGCAGAGAGGCAGAATCCTCTCCCTTGACCTGCTGCCCACACTGCTTTTGATGCAGCCCAGGGCACAATTTGCCTTCTGGGCTTTGAGTGCACGTTGCTGATTATGTTGAGCTTTTCATCCACAAACATTCCCAGGTCTAGCCTTGATCCACTCTCCACTCAGCCTGTATTTGTGCTTGGAATTTCCCTGACCCATGTACTGGACCTCGCGCTTGACCTTGTTGAATTTCATGAGGTTCACACAGGGCCACCTCTCAGGCCTGTCCAGATCCCTCTGGATGGAACTCCTTCCCTCCAGCGTGCCGGTCGTGCCATGGCTTGGTGTCATCTGCAGACTTGCTGAGAAAAATCACTTCCCATTCCAAAGACCACCAGTATATATAGGTAGGAAGGGTTTGGCTCTGCCTTTCCTAATCATAAGCCAAGAACTAAGTTGGTGTAGAAGTCTTCTCAGTGACTGTTGGTGCAGGGGTAAACCACAACTCATGAAAACACAGGGAAGCAAGAAAGAAATTACACTTTCAACTCTCTCTCTTACAGTCTCACAGGTGTTTAGGCAGTTTACACACTGCTTCATAGTTCATGTCTCTGCCTATTTAAAACTAAGGTCCAAACCACAGTTACAGACACATTTTGACTTTTGATTCTAGAGAAGATGGTTAAAATATGGAATCTTTTGTCATTGTGAATATTGATGATATAATACCAACAAGGCATTACTTTTGACCAACAAAGCACTTACTTCTTTGAGGGCTGCAGGGATTTTTTTCTGCTTTCTTCCAGAGGGAATACTATGTAATACTGTAGACAAGGCACTTGATGGAGATTTATGGTTGACTGGGGATCCGCTCTTAGGAGTGCACTGGTTATCTAAAATGCATAGGATGAATATATTGCTTTCATATCACACATCACTAAACACAGGCAATTGATTCTTGGACTTTTCTTCTTAAGAACAGCTGGCATTTTTATTCAGATTGCAGTGTTTCAGTAGTAACATCTGATGACATTAAATTCAGCACTGAATTAACTGTTCAGTGTTATCATAAACACCATAAGTTAGAATTCCCCAAATCACAATCAGACAATAAAAAACACACAAGAAGTTTAAAACTAAACAGATTGGTCTTGTTTGTTTTCAATGTCCTTTTTCTTGATGTTGAACTACCTTTGCTCATAAACAGGGTGAAAATTAAGTCTTAAAAATCACAACAAATTTTTACAGCTGTCCTCTGCAGTTCAGTCTGTATTTTATTTCTGTTCCCCAACTCTGAACAGTCCTTCAGTTCTCTACATCTGTGACCTTCTCAGCTTTTTTCACTATGGATGCCTTAGGGCTCCTCTTCCAGCATCATGCCATCACATACACACACTTCTGGACATCTCCAGAGCACGTGCTCTCTTTTCTCCACTGCCACAGGCAGTTCCTTCATCTCTCCTGGAAGACTTCTGCAATACTTCACTTCTTTAAAACCCCTTTTCCTAGCAACAGCCACCACTACTTTACAGCCCAACCTGGAACGAGTAACTCTACTAGAGTTGTCCCTTAATTCAGTGAGGCTCTGACATAATGAGCAGAGCAGGAGAGCAGTGGAACTGGCAGCTTACTGCACCTGCTCTGAAGCCCTTCTCCCAGCTAAAGGCACCTGCTATTGCCTGTAGCACAGCAACCTCTAGTGCCCAGCACAGACACCTGCAGGTGGTCCAGACAATTGCCTTCCCCATCACTGCAGGCTCTCACTGCCACTTCAAGGGTTATCAATACTGCTTTCCACAGCCCTGTGAGAAATGGCACCCCCAGCATTCTGGGATCCATAGATTTATTATTTCACTGGGGCATCACAGTTTTCTTGATACCCTAGAGAGCTTGTGTCAAACTGCAATGTCTGCCAGAGGGAGGGGCAGCAAACTCTCTCAGTCTCTGCTTACATCTCATTTGTGTATTTTATACTTAAGTATTTGGACATAATTCAGAGCAAGTCTTGTGAGGTGGAGGACCTGGTTTCCCACCTCACTGGGAGTGTCTCCATTGATTTTATATTTGTTTCTGCATAATGATATGAAGCTTCTTCAAAGAGACCTATTTGAGTTTTCTCAGTATGAGCGAGGACACTGATCCTGGCCCTCCTCTCTAAGCAAATGTTGTTACTATCAGGTTATCTAACCCTTGTTTTCCATAATGCAACACATTCTTTGAAAGCATTTCAATGAAAACTGCTCTAGCTGTGGTTTATATTGAAATCCACGCTGCCAGTGTTCAGCAGGCAATGGTTAGGAATTTGCCTTCAGAACTGAGGTACAGATATGCCAAATTCTTGAATTCCAGAAGAGCTGAGGCTTGAGGGTGAAGAGACTCAGCTTCAGTAAAATGAAGGCCTATGTTTTTACAGAGCCCCAGAGCTCAGCTATCTGATCAGCTTAGCTGTCAAAAATGAAGTTTACAAGCATACAAGTTACAGATAGAAAAAGTACACATGAACTCACTGGGAGGTCATGATAAGGTCATGCAAGGACTGTAATGTACACTTATTCCTTGTGACTAATGAAAAACAACGTAACAGTAGTTATCTCAAAGGGAAAGCAGCATAAGCTAAGTGTCATTACCATAGAGTAAATGCATACAAGAGCCAACGTATTGCAAATTCATTTCCCAGCTTGCTCCACAGAAGCTTGTTTGGCATTTTAGGATCTCAGATGCCTATTGCTTTTCAGGCACAAGCAGAATTAAGCACTTGAACCCAGCAGTAAAGATGAGGCACAGACATATCATGTTAATAAGGGCCACGAAAATAAGACAGAGTTTGTGAAGATTTTCTTTACCTTGTTTTTGTAGCTCCCTGAAGCAATGATCACATACTCTTGCTGGCTGGTTTTTCATATAGTCTAAGCCATGTTTATTTGATGAACAAGCCTGACAGACAATCTGGAAGCAAATGAAAGCATAGTTGTGTATGATGCGCACCTGTAAAGCACCAAACACTCAAAAGATGCTCACTTCAGCACTGTTAAGCCCATAACCCAACTTGAAATAGGCCCTATTTGACAGTAAAAATGGTTTAAGATCTTGGATTTTTCCTGTGTCTTTATGTTCAACGTGCTGCCCTTTCCTCTTCAACAGATAAAAGTTGAAATATAAAAAAAAATCACTGAATTAGACAGATCAATAAGCCAACATTAACAACCCATGAAAACCAGAATAACCCTACCAGGTTACTGAACTGTTTAAGTAAATTTTTTTTACAGAAATAACTACAAAGTAATTGTTCTCTTGATGATTTCTCAACTGCATTGAATTCTAATTCTGTATTCTCACTTGATTAAAACAATAAAAAGAAAAGTTTATTAGATGTACCTTTAATAAGTGTTAAATATAAAAAAAGCTTGGTACTGACTTAAAACCAAAAATCAATATTTATCTGATGAAAATTAATGAGAAAGATATTTCCTTGTTTCAACTAGCATTCATTTGTATTATGTAATTGCAAAAGCAACCATAAATAGCACTCCAGAATGCAAAATAAAACACAAGTAACAGGTTGAGGGTTGACTGGTCTGTCATAACACTCACATTAAAAAAACCCAAACCCAAACCCAAACCCTAAACCACCAACCCCAACCTGTGGTTTCTAATGCACATAATTGTGACATAGTACAGTGGTCGCTTAAAAAATGTTCTTGTGTGATCAGGCTCCTTTTGTATTTGTCACACAAGGAACTTGAAGGACTAACAGAAAAGGTAATCACAGAATCACCCAACCTTTCCACATGCCCTGCAGTGATGCCTTCTCCATGTCAATGTGAATTCACTTGTACAGATCATACACATAGTGGCTCTAGTATCAGGGATCCAGATCGGAGCTTTTGATCCCAGTGGACTATCCTCTTCCTGTTTTTCTGAATCTGCCTGAGAGAATATAAGCAGAATACCTTTACATTCAGTGATGACAAATAACATTAATATTTATAAGAGATTATAGGAAAATGCTAATGATCTTTGAAAGCCTTCTCTGATAAATTGCCATGGTCTTAAATGTTATCTACTGTTTCCTCAATGACCATTATAATGCAAGCCTAACAATAGGACGGCATTTAATTAGCTCACAAAAGCTCTGTGACTTTCAAGCTTTACCAGCCTACTTGTATCAATAGCTGCTTTATGTTAAAATCTTTTCACTTCATATTCCTGTTCACAAGACTACAAAAAGAAGTGCAAAAGCTGGTTTGGGTTTTTTCAGAAGAAAATAATTTTTAATTTATGAAATAAATAACATTACAAAATAGTACTCTGTGCTATCATCTGTTCATTTATCATTTACCATCCTGTTCTATTATTCATCATGGGATGCCTCTTGTTTCTTTAAACACCTGTAAGCTAACTTTATATACAAAAAAGGGAACAAACCAACAATAATGGTGTGTTATACCTCTTCAAGACTTTTGCTCGGATTAAATGTGATTCTCTTTTTTGTATATTCTTCAATTGACTTGGAGATAGCTTCTAACCACTCATCTCTTTCTGTAGCAGAACTGTTGGAAAAAAATACCACCAAAATGTTTCCTTATTATTCACATTTAAAACTAAGAAGCAAGTGTTGAATAGAATTTCATTAGCTTTATTACACATTGACCTAACTCTTGCAATTTCAAGTTTATAGACCATCCCCAACTCCTATTAAAACTGGCATTATTTTTTTAAGTCTGCATGGTGTTAGTTATTTGTGTTGATTAATAATAAAAAAGATTTCTGTGTCTGTTGGTATAATGCGGATACCCTCCCTCCCTTTTCTCCTTCCAAAACACCCTGTGATTATTTGAAGGCTTGTCTGTCATTGCATCTCCCTTCTCTCTGGACCCTTGAATAGGCTGAATGATACTGGTGTAAATGGTGCTCCCAGAACAAAGGTATGGGCCTTCCTTCTTGAAGGCAATCTGAAATTTCAACAAACATTTTTCTCCCCAACTTCTTCTGTCTCAGAGTGCAGTTTGTTATACCCAACTCTGTGAAACCCCAAGCTTCTCTGAGAAAAAAAACACACTGACTGTTCTCCTGCCTTGTGCTCCTGACTGCTCCTACCAGCTCATGCTGCTTTCAAGTAATTCTTATTTTCCAAAATTTTCCATTGGATGAGCAAACTTAAAGAGATGAACAGATGAGCTTACCCTATCTCTTTATCCCACAGCTGGTGGATCACTAAGCAAGTGCAGGGAAAACATTAGGCTAAAGTGGCACAGTACCAGGAGGACGAGGAGCAGGGAGAACATGGAGTGCCCAGCACAGCAGGAACCTGCAGCTGTACTGGACTGTAGCCATTAACAATGCCAAAGCACCTCCTCTGGCCATGGGCACTATTTTTATAAATCCATGCTGTTCCTGCTCAAAGGCCAGCCTACTATCCTTTCTCTCAGCCACTAGGTCTTATTTTCCCCCTTGTGCTGGAACACACACAGTTATGCAGTGGGCTAGGCTGGGAAACAAATCCCTATTAAAGCAAGCCATCAACCTGCCCTTCCTCTGGATCAATCTGCCCACTGGGTGTATCACACAGCTGAACAATACTCGTGCCAGCACCACAGAGAAGGCTCTGAGGAGGGAGTTTTGCAACAGAAGAGCAGCTAGACTGCTTGTTTAAGATGCCATGCCAGCATAAAAAAGGGCTTCTAAAATTCAAACAAAAGGTTAAGGAAGAGGAAAGCAATGACTTTCACAAATCAGGTGTCTAACACCAATTATTAATGGTTTTGTAGGTGAGTTTGGAAGCTTTCATCATCTTTGAACCTCTAAGGAAAATACTTTGAACTGGGGTTTTTAAGTGGATGAAAGCAAGGACTATACAGAAGCAGAGAGGACAAATCTAGCAAGGTAAACACACTGGATGTCTGTGAGGCATGAGCGAGTAAAAAAACATATCTAACACACATACAACAACAAAATCAGAACAAAAGAAGAGGAAATAAGATACAAACAAGGGTAAAGCAATGCATTATTGTCTGTCCCAATATCTCATGCTCTGAGTGGAACATTTTGTTCAGTTTATTTACCTTTACTTCCTCATCCGGAAAGAACAACTGGTCTGCATTAACTATGTCATATTCATAACTCTAATAAACTCCTTTGGCTTTTGCAAAATCTGGTTACATTTAATTAGATTCCCGTAACTGTATTAAAAATTAAATTTAAAGTTGGCACAGTTTTTGGAGATTAAGCATCCCCTGATCATGTGGAGATTGCTATATATGGAGCAGCTAACATCCTAATATTTCACTAGGAAGCTTGTGCTTGGTAGGTTTGTTAGTGCTAGCCTTCAGGATTGTTTACAATCCTTCAGAACTTAAGACCAAGGGTGGTGCCACTGACAACTGAGTTGATGTAATGGTTTGCAGCAGCAAAACAGACAGTTCCTTCTGCTGTCACTCCCAGCCCTGCCCCACAGCTGCCCAGCCCCACCGCTTCCCCTGCTGCAGGTCCAGCATTTGTGGTGTCCTCCCAGAAGTGATTTTGCTTACTAAAACTGCAGGGTTTCCTTAGGGTTTTTAAACATTATTATTGTTATTTATTTATTTATTTAATATTTAGCATAACAGTAGAAAGCTTTAAATGGACTGCAGACAGTCCCAGGAATTGTTACTACTGACAAATATGTGTGCTAAGGGCACACATCAGAGCTGCTCAGTGGTCCCAGGAGGGCTCATAGAAGTATCTCCCTCCTGTTTTCAGGATCAGAGCTTTAAGGCTGAGCCAGCCTTGCCTGAGCTATCCTTAGTTAGTGGAAGCCATGCAGCTATGTCTGCCTGGGGTAGCTTTCCTAGCCTTACTGAAGGGGATGGGGCAGGCTGGCCCAGACCAGTCAGGCTGGCACAACTGTTGTTTTCAGGACCAAAGCACGACCTCTGTGCAGTGCTGTGTTGTGCAGATGTGCTAACTTGTTTCTCTGATGAAGAGATTTCTAGTACAATACTGCTTTGTACCATGACAAACAATTCACATTCCTACAGATATCCCAGGAAAACTGAAACCTCAACTCAGAGTAGATAAAGCAGAATACTAATGCAGTCAGTAAAACTAAACCTGAAGTGACAAAGACATATCTGGGCACCAATTTATACTTCTGCTATTAACTGGCCTACTTTTTATTACTAGCAATTTTTCACCAGCTTAATCACTCCCTTCCCTGCCTCATATCTCCTAGGATCATTTCAGAATGTCTTCTTTGGTGTATACTACACATAATACTTACTATATGAAAAAAAAAAGTAGTGAAAATTGTCTCCAGTGTTTTTAATGCTAATTTGAACAGTTTTGCAATTGAGATTTTTACCACATAGGAGCCAAGAAGCTGTTAGAATGAGGCATCATTCAAAGGAAGATGTAGCCTGCATTGACAAAGTACAGATTCTCTTCACATTCAGGATATTTGTCAATAGGACCAACATAATTAATTGGGAAAAAAATGTATGCAAGCACTTGTTGCTGGTAGTTTTTTCAATTGTTTCCCTCCTACACCACAACAGGTCAAGTTCTGGTTACAGACAGAAAACGATCTGAAAACTGTCATTTACACCTGGGGTCCCCAGCACCCCCTTCATGCCATGCAAATGCAACCTCCCTAAGTCACTTTTGTGTAACTTAGGGCTCTTGCACACTCAGCTTCCAGCAAGTATAAAAATTAGAAAGCTAAATGCTCTCCAAAGATGCAACATCAACACCACTAAAAAACAAAAAGCATATCAGAGCAGCCTTAGTGGGTAACATGAGGTTGATTCCAGCAATTTCAAGGTGAAGACAAAAACATGTCACAAACTATGCTGAATTTGATGAAATGTTATATATAGGGGGTTTTCCCTATGGACCAGCACATATTTCACAGGAGTTGCTTTTAATCTACCACTCAGTCAGTTCATCAAAAAGACAAGGCTATCCCGTTCTTTGGAAAATATATAGCTTGTATTTCAAGATGATAATATTTTCATAAGTTCCAATGATTTTTTTGACCATTTTTAAAACAACTGAATTAAAAGTGAAATGCTGTTTCAAGTCAAGCAGAGATAAATCCACATTGCCTACTGCTATCCCATGTATCTCTGTGACATCCAGACTCCATGGCACTTAAGCAGCACAGACCTGCTCATATGATAATGGAGCAGAATCATATCCTAAACTGTGAAATGCATCTTTTTTTTTTATCCCAAGTGTGCAGAAGAACTATAAGAAACATTTAAATTTATTGAAGAAATACAAAAAATTACTCACTTCAAGTGTGTTATTACAAATAACTACTGCTGAAGCAACTGAGCTACTTCCTTTGGCTATTTTGATAATGTTAACCTTGGTCTACCCCTCAGCTACAGATACTGCTATCTTTGTGCAGGCATTCTCCTGTCAGTGTTTACAAGGTCACACAAAAAGCAGGAGTCTGTCCTTGCTCAGCTTTTCTAAACAAAACAGAAAGCATGTCTTTCTTCATTGGTATCAGCACTGTCACAAATGTCAGAACACATAAAACTTCAACTCAAGCACAGTAAAAAGAACAATCCAAAAACCAGGCCTGGGCTAAAGGCATCTTGGTGAAGGTGACCAGAGCTGCTCCAGTTTAGTGGCCACGTATCCTTTTGCTGCTACATGGAGAATTTGGTTTTCTGGTAAAGACAAGCAGCATTCCAGTGATTGCTACCATTTCCATAATTTCAGGTTCATGAGGTCCATTTCTTGTTTTAATTGCACTGTTATTTTAGCTAAAAGAACAGGATTACTTCTTCCAATTTATATCAGTTACAAATAATACCTAAGAATTATTGTCATGCTTCATATCCTGTCCTGTTAATGCAGTGACAGAGCATATCAGTAACTCTGGAAAAAACAAAAATAATACTGAAAAGCAAAGCCTAAAATTAATTGACTTGAAACCCTCTCAAAGAAAAGCAGCGTAAGGATAATACTTCAATTTACTTGAAGTTCCTGAAGGTCTAGCTAAGCTGAAAAAGAGGAACCAAACAAGGGGTTTATTCACTCTGATTAACTGATTCCCTCTATTCTGTAGTCACTCTAGCCAAGGGTAACTTTTCATTACAGAAGTGCAAAACAAGCTATAAAAAGCTTGTGTGGCCTGTTTGAAATCACATCGTTTTAAAATCATTATTCATTTCAAAAACTTACCTCGCTGAAAGAATGAAGGATCTCTCTACACTTTCAATGTTCAGTTCATTCTGATAGGCTTCCTGGGTTGGCTTTTTAACCTTCAACAGAGAGAAAAAACTTCACATTCAAACTGAAATGGTACTTTTGTTGTTGCTTTAGTTTTACTTCCTTTAAAATCTCTTACATTTTTATTGCAGAAGGGGTACATTGGAGAGAAAATACTCCAAAGCAGGAGCTCATACACCAGCCCAGAGGGCCCAGCTACACTAAGATGACCAGCAGCCCATCCTTTTATTTCACTGTGACTTCATACAAACACCAAACACATGCAGGGGAATGAAGCTGTCAGACACCTTCACTGTGCATGTTGCCCAATAAGCACCTCCTGCAACTGGACAAAAACGGGCACTGCTCCTGCTGCAGGACAAGATGGTGCACACAGAGGGGGCAAGGCCTGCATCACCTTGTTGATCCTTTTGAGCTACCAAGTTTTAAATGTAAGGAGTTTAAAAGTCAAGAGTGGTTCTGAGCCACCACAAGACATCTGCTGGCAAAGGAGATGTTGCAGCTCTGCCAGCAAAAGCCTGGACCTGGGCACCAGATCTGCACCGCATCTGGACTTGGTGATTGTTTTTTCTGACAGAACCAGAGATGGTGATTTCCAAGGCAATGGTTTGTTATTCCCAGTCACTGTCATGTCAGAGGCTGTGTGCATGTCCCTTATCACTATCCACAGCGGCTCAGGGCTTCACTTTGATGCTTTTCACAAGGGCTCAGAATCAAAAGCCTTATCTTCCCTCACAGCTAGCAAATCTCTATGAACTGTAGAGATTTGATCCACCAGGAGCTTATCAGGCAACCATGCCTAATCTCTGGGTATGGGCAGTAAAAAACAGTTAAAAGGCAAAAGTGAGGCAGTCTAAACAAAGTAAAATACAAAAAAAATCAGTAGACAGACTATTTCAGACAACACTGCATGAAATGCAGCCCAGATGATCCTGTAGCAGAGGTTTCTAGGGAAACCCAGAGAGCAATCCCTCTGGCCATTTTATACAAGCAATGTCAACCCTGTAGGATTGCTCTGGAACATAAGCATATTTAATATCTCTTGCCAACACTAAACATAGGAGTGTTTTGAAAACTTGAAGCCTGAGTTTAGGTAGATTTGAAGAAAAGCTAATTTTAACAAGTGACTCACCTTCATTCCAGCCAACGACAGCATATTGTTGAGTTTATACATCCCTGACTGAACTGGAGTAGTATACAACAGGGCATCATTGAACTGTAATATAGAAGCAATGCTTTTTAATGACTAAAGACTATAAAAAGACAGGTAATTTCAGATGCATTTTACTGGAAGTCCTACAGCACTGACATCAACTGTCCAGAAGGGCATCCTCTACTTCCTATTATTTCACTTAGAATCCAAGAAGCATTTTCATGTATGAATTAGATAACAATAGGTATCTATTTATATCCTCCTTATGTAAATATACATTTGGCACATGAGTAAACAGTACACGATGTCAAAGAACAGGCTGCCAAAAGGGACAAAAATGTTTCTCATGTACACAGCAATATAATACAGCAAACTCCTTTAAAGTGATATTAGAATTAGCCATTGAAACAAATCAAAACAATCCAGAAACTCGGAGATGGCAGAATGGAGATGAGCAATTTATTATTAAAAGGACAAATTTAATCACACTGACCATGTGAATTTTACCAGTTTAAAGTGCATCTACTGTTTATTTCCTGTTCTACCAGACTCGGATTCATTCAGTGCATTTACTGAACAGTTACTAAGACTTTTTTTTTTATTTTCTGTGCTGTTCAACCCATGGATGCAAACTTCATTTACTGCACAGAAACAGACACCAAAACCTGAAGTGTGTCATAAGTTATTGTTATGAGGTTCTTTGCAAAATAACCAAATGTTTCAGCAGCCTTACTAAGTCTTCACAATGTGATTGATGGAAAAATCACTGCACAAGTGTCTAAAGATATAAACACTAGCCTGTACCATTTATATCTCAACCACCCCATCAAATAAAAAAAACCATTGCCCCAAAAAATAAAATAAAGAAAATCCAAGCCAGAGACACTCAAATTAGCAACATCTGATTTGTGAAGTTCAGCTCAAGATAGATTTTTCAGGGTATTACCATAACTGATATAATACATACTCCATAACTGCCTAGAGAAATATTTATTTTTGCTACAGCAACTGCAAGAAAGATTTCAGCCAGGACTATGGACCAGTAATACCATAAATTACACATGGCAACAGCAGCTTTACTGTCTAAATAGAAGAGATAAACAAAAGGTTCAAGTGGAAACAGAAACTTCAGAGATACACAGAAGTTTCAAAACAAAGCATTAGCAGAGACAGGAAGAGAACCCAGTACTTAACTTCCACTCCAGTGCTCGGCTCAGGATGTACAGGAGCTCTTGCAAGGGGAAGGAGAGAGGAGGAGGAAGAGAGAGGGGGAAGGAGAGAGGGAGGGGAGGAAGGGAAGGGTGCAGTAGCAGTGCCGGAGATCTAGGTTTTAAGATCTGGTACAGCTAAGCAGGATGGAGTACATATGGTTGCTTCCACATGACCACAGATAATGTCTTCTCATAAAAGCTCTCAAATTTTAAATAAGCTTTGTTCAAAATGGTACATTTTAGTGAGAAATGGTTTTCTACTAAAATTAGTACACGTGCCACAGATGAGTCTCTAAATTAGAACTAACCTGCAGTTATTAGTTACTTGTGTTTGCAATGCATGTTTCAAGCACCTAGAATTACACTAGTATGAGGCACACAGCAACATATACAACATCTTACCAAAAAAAACATTCGTGGCTGCATGACCTTCCGTGACAGCTTCATCAGTGTTCCCTCTTTCAGGAAGACCTAGCAAATTAAAACAAATTCAAAATCTAGCTTTTTAGGGCACAAGGCATACAAATGAGCTGACTTTTTCATCACTATTATGATTATGATTATTATTATCATTACTACACCAATGCTGCAGAAGTTTTGGGATTCTCTAAAAGTGAGTGTGAATGACTGCACTACAGTTTTCCATACTGCACTTGAAACCATGACAAATACAAGGTTAAGCTTGAGAACAAAAATCTGCCTGTAAGATCTGGCAAGAAATCATATTCTAAAAATCCTAAGTTTTCATCAGATAAATGTCAAAAAACCCCCCACACATATGGAGAGGCAGTATTCATTTGACTGCCTCTTCAGTTAGAACCCAGTAATAAAGCAATGGACCATTTTTCTTCTTGGTATATGCCAGCTTCAGTCCTTTGCTTGCATATCATCTGTGCTGCACTTTACTGCAATCTGCTGAATGCCATCTGGAGGACCTACCCTTCCCGGCTGTACAATCTCATGGTGCCCGTTTAGGCTGTATTGGATCTGCATGAGTTTCTGAAAATTATCCTATGAGAAGAAAAAGCAGAAGGTAAGTACTTGTCCTTGCATCCATGACTTTTTTTTTTTAAGAAAAAGAGAGAGAGAAAAAAAGCTTTACTCAATTAGATTCGTAAGTCAAAATACTTACTCCCTGCTTCATGATGTCATTGGCGTGGTTTGCAACTTCTATGACAACAGCTAAAGCATCTGAAGGATGAAGGAATGATGCTTTGGTTATACAGACCACTTAGCATTGGAATTACATAAAGCACAGGTACAATACTGCATTTCCACATTATTTCAAGATTTAAGGATCTGTTGGTACAGTCACTGCATTCAGGAGCACTTCCCATAAATCCCAGAGTCTTTGGATCATGGTTTAATAAGTATGCCCTAATGAGTCATTGCTTCAACAAAGTGTCAGTTATTTCTTAGCTAATCAGAACAGTCCACAAGTAAAATTAAATTCCAGTTTCTCACATAACAAATTACTTTACTTAGAGCAGAAAAGTTAACAACATTTTAACAGAGACCATGTAGAGACTAAGTTTGTTCCATTTTACCCAACTGTTGCCAGTGCCAGTCATGGAAGACTACCTAGAAAAATTGTACAAATCTTTGCCATTTCTTTCTCTTGCCTTTAGTTTTTCTTCACCTCAAAATAACACTATAAAGTTCAAATTTCTAAATTTCAAACTTTTAATACCAGAAGGAAAAAGAATCTCTGAAAAAAAGTTACCAAAGATAAGAAATTTTATTAAGTACTGATATTTAACAACCTGCAACTTAACTGTAATATATGCTAAGGTGTAAGTGCAAAAAGCAGTTTCATAAAATGATTATGTGAACATAGTGAGTGTTGACTCCAAGGATCCATCTCTAAAACATCTGGCACCTTCCGAGTAATTAAGTACAGTCAGGCACTTCAAAGAAAGGAACTACATTTGGTTAGAAGTCCACAGAGAAGCTTATCACACTAGGTAAAACCAGAGCCTTAGGGCTTTTTTCCAGGTAATGATTAGAGTATTAGCACTGTAGAGTGCATATACTTCCCTTATTGTTGAGTCATATTCAGAAGGAAAGCATGTTAAAAGATACAACTTTCTAAACTGAAAGGTTCAGAAGGTCATGAAGCCATAAGAAACTAAACAGATGTGAACAAAAAGCTCATCCTAAGTCAGTCTAAGGAGAATTTTTGCACAAGATTTTCATGAACCAAAGCAATGCAAGCACAGGAATCAAACAGTTAAAATACAAAGCAGATATCAAGCATTTGATAAAAATTTAAGTTCAGATATAGATGCCGTGGCATCAGCTGAGCCTGGTGAAAAAAAGCTAGTGGTCTCCTAGTAGGAAAGGTTGTGTTGCTACAGGCTAAACAATCTCCAGCTCCCAGCTTGAATTGAAGATGATGAAGGGAAATTTAGCTAAATTCATGAAGACAGAAACAAGTCTGCTATACTTTTCTTCATCTGTCAGTTATTATATGAATAAAACCTTAAAATTTTACTCATTGACTTCAAGAAAGATTGAAGAATTTTAGGGAAAATTAAAAATTTGCTGGTTATTGAAAGGAAAGTTCCAGGATCTCAGGGCCACTTACACTTTGCTCAGTGCATTGAAGGCACACATTGAAGTCCAATCCACTACAACTGCACAACCCTCCTAAAGGTAATGGGCTTACACAAATGTCACTAAAGAGTAAAATAAGTGACAGGGTCTCATGCAAATGAAATGGAAACATCGACTGGGAGTGTTTTTGTACTGCTGAGGCGCACACTGCAGAAGGAAACAGGCTGAATGTGCATTGCACTGATATGCTTGAGTTAAACCAGTTTAATCCCACACTACTCCGAAACATGTGGTCCTGTCCTCTTCATCACCAACAATTCCTGCTCATTTTCTTTGATCTCCTTGCTCCCCTACATGCAGGAAAACTTTTGTAAGTCCCTTGTGTTTGTGCGACTTGTGACAAGTCAAACTGGAGAACTTCTCTGGTTAAATATAACTCAAGGCAGCTCCTTGATCTTGTTCACTCTTGCCAAATGAATGCTTGTTCTGGCCCCAAGAGAGAAGAAGGCCAGAAAGGCTCATGGTTGGAGAGAGTAGCTGGTAGGCAAGCTGCCTATCATGAAAGGTCTACAGAAATAGACTGCCTCTTTCAATAGCAGTGCCCAAAATATCTGTTTAAGCTGCCTGTGAAACTTCATTCTTATCTGTTGGTTTCAACTCGAGGGTGAGCTGATATGACTGTCAGCTCCAAACTTTTTGAAACACAAGCTTGCAGTCTTTTAGTTGCTCTGCTGAGAAACATAGAACTAAATAGAAAACATTTCTATTACTGACTTAGCATTTTGCATGCACTTAAAATGTGGGAACATTATCGTAAATACATAAGAGGTTTTTTCTTTAGAGACATTTACCTTGAGTATCCCTATAGTCTGCAGATTCTTCCAAAAGATTCTTTAAATAATCTGTATAAAGAAAAAATAATATAGAGATAGTTTTGTTAAATAAATAAACAACACTACAAAGTAGTAAAACCACCTTTTCTCTGGAAATCTGCTTTTCAGGCAGATCTATGCCAAAGATCTACTGCTTAATCTGTTAAAGTAGTAACAAAGTGAAACATAACATTGCCATAAAGAAAGTATATCTTTATATTTACTCAGTGAAGGGATGGCTATTGAAACAGTGGCTTTCTCCAATGACAGTAAGTTGTATATATTATTCCCAAACAAAACAAGCAAGTGAAAAGTAAATACGTAAGTGCAATTAGTTACATTTAAGCTGAAGCAAAACATTTTGAAGATTATAGATACTTGCCTGAGCACCTAACTTGCTTATAGAAGCTAATAAAAAAAGCAGTCCATTACAGAAGATCTGAATATCATTAATATTTCTCAGTAATAAAAAATAGTATACATCTTTCCATGTTCAAATAGGTATTTTTGGTTTTCAATTATAAATGTAGTTCAACCACGAGGTGGCACCCTCAATCCATTAAAGTCTTGGTCGTTTTAAAATCTATTTTATTTAGCGTTTAAAATTAACTCCAAACGTACGACTATACAAGAAAACATCCCCTTTGAGTTTCCATTCCCTGATCAAGTGTCTAGTTCATCAAAAAGGGCAATACTCTCTCAAAGACTAATATATATCTTCAGTAAATGTCAACCATCTATTCTCTATATGCTCCAACTTTGAATTGCTTAAAATCAAAAGAAATCAAAACAGAAACATTCAAAGAAATATATGCTGATAGGAATACAGAACACAGGTGGATAAAAGCAACAAATACTGATTTATAATTACCTTTGAAATGAGGTATTAAGATTCTAGCAGATCTACTGAAAACTAACTATATGTAATCTAGCAAGCATTCAATTTTAGCTTCACAGTTGTACAAGTTTCATGTAGGAGTGAAATAATTCAATTCCCACATGCTTGCCCTGCCCAAATTCATTCTTTTATTCAAAAAGGATCAAGATCCAATTGTCCCTGCCTTCGTAACGTGTCTTGCTTCATGCATGCCCCTCAGAGACTGCACAGTGTATTGTAATCTTTTCCTTATGCACAAAATTAAAAGGGAATTATGAAACACGTTTCTGCAGTAGAATTGCTACAAAGAGTGAGAGAACCTGTCACAATTAATGAAAGTTTTGAGAAAAACAGAACTACAGGAAGAGGAACATTTGGCACTGAAACTTTGTTTTTTTGGCAGAGACCTAAGGGAAGATCCAAGGAGAAGCACGAAGAAAAGGTTGGGGTGAAGGAAGAGGAACCAGCTGGGAGGCGTGGAGGGAGCACTGGGAGATCTGGCTGGCTGGGCCAGGGAACACCCACAGCTATCTGCTCTGCTCAGAGTTCTGCCTGATCTTTGGCAGGCCCTGGATAATGTGTGATCTTTCAAGACAAGTCTGACATGGCACTAAAACTCCTCCAGCTATACTTCATCCCTTAAGACCTCATGCTGCAGTAGCTACCAGACATTCCAGCACAATATTTAGGGGGACATATATACTGCTAAAAAAAAAAAGTTAACCTTGCTTCACTTCAGGTTCTGCTGGTAAGAAGCTCATGTGAGATAAAAAAAGAATAACAGGAGGTATTTTGAAAGCAACTGAGAACAGTTCACACTGTTTTTAACTTGGTTTAACCTGCAGGAACCTGTCACAGATACGACACCAGCCATCCTCTCCTGCCCTGCCTGCAGATGGGTGTGCTCACAAGCTGGAGCTGTGCCAGAGACAGAGCATTCCTGGGGACTCCACCACAAAGCCAAGAAATTAAAGCTTTAAAATTGCAACTTGATCTTCATCGGGGCCAGCACAAAGAACTCCAGTGGGAATCTCCCAGTATAAAGAATGAGTCCTTAAAGGTATGGTTAAGTTCTTTCTACAAAACTAAAAATAAAACCTGCCAACCACACACTCACCTCTGCAGGCTGGGAACAAGAGGTAAGGTCGGTATATTTTCCTCATCTGCAAATCTACAGCTGGCTCTCTAAGACACTGTCCCTAGTACATGGAGACATCCTAATTAATATCCAAAGTAAGTGCAGTGAAAACTTAAAACCAGAGCCCCAAGATGGGCACTAATTATTTCTTTGCATAGTCATGCTTTATGACATGTTCCCCACAACAACACTTTACATCACTCGAAAACATTTTGGATGTATATTCCTGCATTTTAAATTCTATCATCAGTGAGTAAGAGAAAAATCAAAGAATTTAACATAAGTGCATCCATTTAAAATTCTGCATCTTTTGTATTGCAAGACTGGAGCAGACAATAAAATTTCTAACTGTAAAATCCTGAAAGCGATAAATAGATTATTTTTAGCTTAGTACTCTCTATGTGTATCTGGTAAGTGGAGCTCAGTTCATAGCTAAAACTCAGCTTCAGACAAGCATCTGAATAGATTATTTTTAGTCTCTTCTGTGAATAAACACTGGAAATTCTCTGCTTGCAACAACTTTCTGGAGGTGCTGGCATAAACTATGCAGACAAGCCTATTTCACAGACATGAAAAACACTACAGTAAAAATTTTGCAAAAACATTCCTAGATAAAATAAATACAGAAGTCAGATATTAAGGTGAAACGGTATCTACTGTTTTTGCAAAAAAATGTTCCCCTCTGAAGTGTGCTCTAGCTGTTCAGACTAGAAAGAACTTCACCATACCTTCAGAAGTTCCTAATTCTGCTGGATATCTCAAAACCAAACAAAAATCAACACAAAAGCACATAAGTACTGGTTTTGTGATGAACAAAATTTCCTTATGCCCTGCTTCTACCTGACAGCAGCCAGCAATTCTTTCTTCTTGCTGGGGGGCAGTGACTGTCACCACTTCTCCTGTTTAAAATTATCTTACGTTTCATGAACTACTTTTTCTCTCGAGTTCCCTAATTTAACTAAATTAAACTCAAAGCAATTTTCCCCCGCACATAACTGGGCTTGAGTCTGACAACTCTATTTCCAACCTGCAAAGCAGCAGTCTGCTCAAAGGCTTATCCTTCATCCCCCTTTCTTCACTATATCCCAGTTAAGGATAATAAAAGACACTCTCCCTGCCAACCTTCTGTTTGGAAAAAGAGGATAGAGGCTTATCCTACAGCAATCAAGAGCCTGCTCATATAGCTCAGTCTCAAGTCATCTATTCTAATTTGAGGTTTTTGGAGTAAGAGAATCATCTCTCCTTCATTTTGATGAGAAATCAGAGGCCTCTAATTAACCTCCCCAAAACCCCATCTGATATTTGCTGTATAGAGCTTGGGGCCATTATGTAAGGAAGTGGAAGTCCACTTACTGGACTGGAGAAGCTGTATAATTAAAGAGAAACACTGCTGAGCTGTGCCTTTCCTTGGCTGATTTATGAGCCCACCTGCTTCTGCTTTTGTTAGCACAGAAGTAACTCCACTTCAAAGCACAGCAACAATCTTGTGATGTGACTGAGTAGCAGCAGGTCCCCAGTACAAAGCTGTCCCACTGACACAGACCATCTAAATAGGAAGAAATCCCTGCTGACTCAGGCCTGACAGCTTCGTTTCCTGGATTATTTTCACTTCCCTGCTCTCACCCTCCTCCCCACAGTTCCCCCTGCCTTCAGCCTGGGCAGCTGCTCCATCACTGCATCTCAGCCGCTGCAACAATAGATAGGAGTGTTTTGCATCTCCCTCAGATGTTCATAAAGCACAAGTTTATAGTGGCATTGCTCAATATTACACAGAGCTGTTGGAAGGGAACAAAGCTGATGGGTCATCCACAGAGACATGGAAGAGTGAGAATCTCAAGGACAACAGACATTCACAATAGACTGAACAGGTTGAAAATTAAACTGATCCAAAATAACACTTTCCAGCCCCATCATAATTAAATTCTTGGTCTGACTTCTTTTATTGCTCACACAGAACAAGAGAAAATTACTTTTCCAACTCCACCTGACCAGCATGGCAATGCCATTCCTTCCAACAGCATTTGCAGGTGTAATTAAAGCTGGGCAGCCACAGTAAGGTCTGCAGATGGTGGACAACCACAGCAAACCCCCATAAACACAGAATGAGTTTTTTAAGGTCTAAAACAGCCTGTCCCAGCCACAGGGACAGCTAAGGACCACAAAGAATTCGCCTTAAACATCTGAGGTTTGTTTCAGTGCCATTTACCCCTGACATTTCTTGCTTTGCTGTGTATTTTGACAATGGCATTTGCTCCATCCTGATCCTCTGTTCAGACTTTTCAATTAAAACCTCTGAACCTATCCAAAGCTCTGCTGATTTTGAAGTGTAGAGAAAGCCTATACCATGCCCTAAGTCACTATTTTTTTAAAATAAAGCAGCTTCCCAAATGCCATTTTATGGTTTGATTTCATCAATTCAGTCATTAAGACTTTCCCCTGTAAAGTATTCCATTTAAGTTTTCCCCTTTTTTTCAACACCTGTGCAATTTATGAGATTATTAAAAGGAAAACAGTAAATAACTTGGTAACTGCTGTATAACACATAAATCTGTATCTCCCACAGCACCACTAGTCAAAGTACTTGCTGGGCAAACGCCAACGAGCTGCTACAGAGCCAAAAAAAAAGGTCACAGAGCATTTTATTTTGCAGTTACTACATAAACAGAGGCTATTTTTAAATGGCTCATCAAGAAGCAACGGTTCTCAAAAACAATGCCTTAAGTATTTCCAAATGCTTACAGGAGCCATCCCCCTCTTACAACAAACATATCTCAAACACAAAGGAAGCCTCTGTCACTGCTCTCCCCTTACAGACAAAAAAACCCCACTGCATCATGGAGATGACTTGCTCGAGGTCACCCAAACATGCCAATGGCAGAGCAGGGTATAGAGCCCAAATTTCCTAGTCCTAAACCAGCTCCTCAGCCTACAAGGCCCTGTAACAAGTCTTAAGAACTTACTGGTAAATGTACACTAAAAACACGTGTTTTGCCTTTAAAACAGAATGGATTTTGCAGGTAAGGGAAATAGAGAAGCTACTTACAGAAGTTCACAGACATCTTTCTTCTCTTATCTCCAGTTTTCCATACTGCCTTTTTCATTCATTAAAAAGAAACATACAATCTTACCCTCTCAAAAGTAAAACACGAAGCAAAACAGGAGTGTTCCAACCCTCTAAGTAAATTACAGGCTTCTATTACCACAGAAACAAAAACCACTACAGCTTTCATGTCTTCCACATACTGGTCCATGTGCTATCAGAACACACCACAGTTTTAGAAGTATTAGCACCTTGTTTATGTATCTTATCACAATCAATATTAACAAAGAAAGACTCTAAACCCATGCCGTGTTTTAAAAAGGGCTTCATATATTGTGCCATGTTTTTAAGAAAAAGCCTCATATATCTGAATTCAGATAAACACACTTGAAAGTTGGATACAACTGCCTGAAAACAGGTTTCCTGGGACGTGTGATGACTGGCTTGTTAAGCCTGCCGAAGAGCTCGACTGTACCTGTCAACAGGAGCCTGTACTGGGGAATCCTCTGAACTGGCTTGAGCAGATAGTGCTTGAGGGCCAGACTAGCACAGCGGGGGCTCATCTGAAAGAAAGAGGCAAAATAAATAATTCCATGGCAGTCAAAGGTTCCAGCAAAAGAAAACATGCCTCTAAACAACTACTGATTATATTGGATAAGATTTATCTTTAAGAAGTGTGACCACCACGGTGTTAAACACCACACTACAGAGCAAGCATTTCTGTGTGGAAGACTGTGTGCAAAATTAACCACGAGTTAAAAGATATCAGTAAATGCTCATATGTGGATTCAAAATAGGTGCTTTGACTGAGGAGGAAGAGACAAAACTTCCTAGAAATAAAGGAAACAGGGTGGCGAGGGCAACATGCTTCTTTGTGATCCCTGTCACTGCTCACTAGGCAAAATGGCAGAGAAGACAGGAGTGCTCACTGCAGAAGTTTTAATTAATCCACACCTCTAACACAGAATTAAAAGAGCCATGCTTCAAAAATGCTAATTAGCTTGAGTTTTTATTCAAAATAATGTGAATCAGAAGCACCAAGTCCTTAAAAAGGCCCCTTGTCCTCTTCCTGTCTCAAGCCAAGACTGCAGCAAACAAACCCCACCACCAAAACACAAACAAATTGAGGATAAATTCTAAAGCCTTATGGAGGATCACAGCTGCTAAAATCCAAAAAGTAGGATATGTCTTATAATAGAATACAATACCTCAAAGTCTTTGACTACTGAAGCAAACCCTGCATTCTTCTTACAATGCTCATCTAATAATGCAACATTTTTATCAAATTCTTTGATGTAAGTTGAATACATCTTTAGGTAGGGACCCTTTTTAACAAATATATCAGCAATTCTTTGATGTTCAAGCCTAGAAACAGTAAAAAAAAAAGGTGCAATTAGAGCTAAAAATAGTACACATCATAACCCTACAGCAAAACACCTCTTTCAGAGTAAGATGTGCTAGTTTATGCTCTGAACAAAAAGCTTACAGCACAGCAAATAGGCACCCATCTCAGTAGCTGCTCTGAAAATCTTATTAGGCACATGTCAACACACTAGTGTTAGATGACAACCACTTCATACACAGACTTTTTAAAATAGCCAGGAACTGTTTGAACACTTTAGTACAAGGTTGATTTCTGAGGAAATGAATCTTCAAACTGAACAGCAAGTCTTTACCCATTTCAGTGCCTTTGTCAGTAGGTTTTGTGGTGCTGATTTAGATCCACCCACTGGTGTAACTGAGAATGGACTTCAAGGTGATTGTGGCTGTCAATCAGTGCTGTTTCTGATTAGTAGATCTAAACTACCACTGAAATGCAAACCAGCCTTCAGGACAGCCTCGTTTTCCTCTAATGAAATCAGTGCACTTACCATGCTCCTGCAGGAACCAGAATTTTCATTTAAAAATGAAATTTTAAATAAAAAATGTGTTTCCTACAAAAATGTATTGGCATGCCTTCTGGACCTTTCTGGATATATCTATATGGCAAAAAGTATATCTAAATGAAAAATAATCTATACTTTTGAAGTAAATTTTGTCATTTAAGAAGGCATGGGAAACACAAACAAGTCAAGCCATGATCACATGGAGTCACATAAGCCCTGTAGATAAATTTCAACATCAAAGGAACGGTATCCCTTTATTGATAGTCACCAGTGAGACAATCGCTCTTCCAGTTCCCTCAGGAGGTCCCGATTGAGTTCGTAGAGCTGAGGTAGGTAGTAGAGGATCTGATTCAGGATTCTGTCCTCAATCACTGGCTTTCCAAGCTGCCTAGAGGCATGGGCCACAGCATCCCGGAAATCCTGCCAGAGTACAAAGGGGACAGAACCCCCCTTGCCATGAGTGAACAGCCTTCAAAGCACCAACACAGAGAGCACAATGGAGTTCTCATCGCAGACATTCCAGGCACTGCTCCCTATTACCAAGCCAAGGCGGGGACCATCTGGCTTATGTTTCTCTGCAGCTTCAATTTACTCCCCTGGGAATGCCTTAATCCCTTTGGTTTAACACTGGAGCTTTACTTTCTTGCTCCTGTATGCATAATATAGAAGTTGTTCATTATTTTTACAACATACCCTTAAGAAATGTGCCGGTATTACGTACGAGGAAACTAAGGGGGCATGAACAAAGCTTGTATCTGCAAGGCTGTTGGCAGTCTTGAGTGTCTTCTTGCAAATATGTAAGTCAAAAAAGCAAAACTCTTCTATCAGCTAATACAATCATAGTATCTTACTTAAAAATCATACTACTGTTCATAAGTCACCTACAAATGCCATTTTGGAACATATTCTTCTTGGACAAAACGTAGGATCACAACAAATTACTGTATGTAGCAACTCTCCTATATACAGGCAAATTAACATGTAATAAAAAGATACTGTAACAACACATAGGGGAACTACCAGATTTCAAATCTTAGCAATGATTAAAACACTGGTACTTTCAAAACTTTTACAGGGAGAAGGAAAACCATGTTTACTCTTGAAGGATCTTATAGCACTTTTATGCTATAACTGGCTTCCAACAGGACAGAGCTGGTGCTCATTGATACTCATTAAACTATTCAGAATTAAAATCTTGGCCCCACACAAGACAGCATGGCCAGGACTGAAATTTGGTATTCATTAACAAGGTATTTCCTCTATTCACAGGCAAACAAGACCTGCAAAAAGGTTAGTAATATAGCATTTCACTTGAAAAATAACACTGTATAAACTGATAAAAAATAAAATACAAATTAGGTGGCATTCTGTATCATCATGTCTCACTTGAATTTGGGCAACAGTGGAAAAAAGAAAATCAATCCATAATAGCTCTTTTTGAGTTTGTAGTTAATAAAACATGCACAGTCTCTAGGTATGCTGAAAAAGGTGACCATCAGCGGATTTCTAAGTACAATGATGAGTTATATTTTAAATGTGCATGGGGTCCACACCTACCTTTGAAAATCTGTAGGGTCCTTGGTTGGGGGTGGGGAGTGGGGGGAATCCAAACAACCCTTTTCTCTCTCCCCAGGTCTACTACTACCAGTCTTACTAGCTATCTCATCAGTACAGCATCTGGCACTATTTACGGTCCCTCAAACTCAAACCTCAACTTTCCCCTGCTCTCTCTCCTCATTACATCAGCTCTAGGCAGCATGAGCTCCAGACACACTTTCTTGCTTTGTGACCCTCTGGGTCATGAAGGCTATGACTGGGCAGTTCTGGCAAGAAACTGAAAAGGAGATCCAGGGCACTGGCTGTGCCTGGGGAAGGCTGAGAACTAAATGCAAGGAAGTTAAAAAACAGATGGCGTTATTCATATGGAAATGTTCTGTTTTACATCCTCTGTGCAGCCTAGTGACACATAGGTTAACTACCAGCTGCATCTTACGGGTTTTCCTGACCCTAGGGCATTGCTTAACACTGAAATGATACATGGAATTACAAAGGCAAAAGCTCAAATGAGGCATTCTGGAGAGCTTCATGCAAAATGCATCATCATACTATGATAATATTCTCCTTCCCCCCTAATCCCATGCATATACAATATACGGTATGTACTTTGCATAGGATGCAACAAGAATTTCATCTGAATGTCATAAGGCTACTTGCATGACGAAAAGAAAAGCAGTTTTGTATGTACCATAATCAACAGCTCAGGCTTTCCCCTGACCAAACAATGGAAGGAGAGCAGGGAATCAGGTTTAAGCACTAGATAACACAGGAATGTCATCTGTAGTTAAGAGCATTTATATAACATCCAGATACAGCATTCAACAACCTTGATCCAAAGTCCATCAGCTTCATCAGGATTTAGATCATGCCATGAAAGGTTCTATCATTAAAATAGCCAGCCAAAACTTTGCTTCATCACCCTCTCCGCCCCATTCCACAACTAAGTAAATGGAGGAAGACTTGCAGAGAGAAAATGCAGGTAAGAAAGATAAGGTGAAGCTTGCAAATTATGTGAAGCATCCTGTGAAACAACAAGAGGTAAACATCAATGCTTTTTTATCTGTCCTTTTTTTTAAATTATCAAGTCTTCACTACTGACTATGCATTTGACACTGTAATCATATTAAGATTTATTTTTAACCTGGCTGTGGGTGTGAAGTAACTGTCATGCCAAGTTCATCTTGAGATAAACTTAAGAGTTGAAGGCAGAGAGCACATGCCTCGGGATTGGGGGTAGGAAAAGTCAAACAAATGTAACAAGCTTGGAGTTAACAGTGTTTATACCTGAAGGTGCTGGCCCTCTGAGAAAGTAATTTCTTATCCAAAGCCACGAAACATAGAACAGGTCTGTTTTAATTACCAAATGTAAAACATGTTAACTTACAAAGTAAACTCTGAAATTTCACTCCAAAGGGTGGAAGGTATTCAGATAACAACTTTTTATACAAGTAGATGAATGACTTAAAAATTAGAAGTTGCAATAAAAGTAATTTAAAGCACCAGAGTCTAGCTCCTTGTAAACCTATATCCATTCACTGCTAAATAAAAACAGAATTGCTCTTGCAAATAATACATACATTGCTCTGATATTTATATATGCCTGCATGAAATGATTTATTACAAACACATTTAGCACACAGTCCTACATAGCACTGCTGAAAAGCATAGCTTTCATCAGTCTGTTCAAAGACAATCACCGAGGTTGTCCTAGAAATTATTCTGTTTGAAGCAATGCAGCAATCCATTACAGTGAATTTTAAAGACAGACTTTCTAATTAAAAATGAGCCTTTCAAATATTACAGTCTTACCAATTTAACAAACTCCAACCAATAAACAAAAATAAACCAAACAACTTGCCATGCTTTGGCATTAATGTGCTTATTTCACTGAAAAACATTTGCAACTCTAGACAAGTTTCATATGCTGCATGACCAGAATATTATGCTAATTATACTGAATCATCCCACCTTCTTATCAGGATGATTTTTTCCTTTTAGAAGAGGGGAAACTACTGTACACTTTCTGAAACGCTTTTTTACAGTTTCTACATTTTATTCTGGTCCAGTAACAATCTTCTTATACCACTTTTTACTGCTAAGCTAAAGGTAATTGTCTTCACACAGCTACTTCATGAGGATAGCACCCATCACCATCCCTGGGAAGAACATTCTTTCCAAACCAGAAAGTGTTTTAATCCCTTCTAGACGGAGATTGCATCCCACTGGGTACTTGTCCTTATGAAAATCTGTCCTTATGAAAGTCTAAGCATATTAAGGACTTCTGAGTACACAATGTTGCTGAATTACTGTGGATAAAACACTTCAAACTTGAAAAGGTTTAGGGAATTTTATTTATCCTATTAGTATACACTCCCTTTAGAGCTGTGCAGTTTTTAAGCAGTATTTGAGAAGAATATCACCATCACTGCTTTTGTTTCCTCCCATCCCTCCTTCAGTGCAGCTTCCTTAAATAAGCAAAAGGCCGTGATATCTGAAATAATTCTGACCCTGTTGTGAATCACATGCAATCAGCCCACGCACTTCCCCTCTGCAAAGGTCCTGACTCATGATCCCTCCCAGTCCTTTCCACTGGAGGAATCTCAGATCCCAGCAAAGTGACCTGCCCATGTCAGTATAAGGAGCAAAGGAACTAGTTTATTGTAAACCATAAACAGGTATGGAGCAGACTAAACCCTCCCTCAGCTGCTGACTCAGTTAAAAGCACCTTCAAGTTTCTAACAGATGAAGATAATTACAAATGGATGAAATTAAAACTTCTTGGAAATTTAACAGAAAGTATTACCTGATCTAAACATGGTCACATATTCTACTCTAACGCTTCAACCAATATTCATCTTGGATCTGTTCTCCCAGAAAATACCACCAGCAAAATAGAAGTAAGTCATAATCCCTTCCGCTGAGGTCCAATTTCCAGCTAAATACACCTGCAGATAGCTCAAATATCAGTTTAATTTAAGGAAAAAAAAAGAGTATGTTTGCACTTGGATGCTTTTCAAGGAACACACACAGACACCCTATGGGGAGGAGGAAGGGAAGTGGAAGACGTTTCATGCTCTGGGAAACAGCCAGGCTGCTAGATGTGACAAACTGTAAATGTGACTGCTTAGGAACACAGCTTCAGATTTCACAAATACAGTATTTAAAATATAAATAGGCACTCCTAACCAGAGTCAGACTATTAGCCATAAACTGCTAAGTTAAACTACAGCAACCATAGTTAATGAAGACTATGACTAAGTGTGGATTGAGACATTTTTCAAACATGTAAGATTACTTCTAGAAAGATGCCAAGTAGTTTCACACATTTTTTCCCCCTCAGGTAGTAAAATAATTTTAAGTTTTTAACAATATAATTAATTTTTTACCACAATCAATGATTTGACCATGACATTTTCCCAGAATGTTATTTCAGGGAATAGGCTGGGTAGTAGAAAAATGTTTCCTTCTACACCTGAACTATTTCATTAGTCTTTTTAATAAGAGGACTACAGTTTCAACTCATTGTCTGTCAAATGCCTTAATCACCAATTCTAAAGCACTTCAGACACTAAAAATATTTTAACATATTCACCTCAGACTGGTCAAATCTTGAAATTTTACAGACGGAGGAAAAGGAGTTGGAGGTTGAGAGAATTTTTCACAGCCAAATGGTAGGTCACTTGTAAGCCAGGACCAGAGGTCAGAACTTCCTTTGCTCCAAAGCCTACAGCTATTAATTTTTTTAATCTATATTTTCATCACATTCTTTTTCCAAATCTTCTATGAATTATTTTTCAGAATATTTGGCTCCAATATACAGAAATATTCAATTTCCAGGAACACCACATGTTCTTTGGGCACAGAACAACTCAGAGAGAAGAGACAAGCTTGCCTCTCCTATGTCCCTTTAGGCCACTTCACTGTTTCTTATTTCTGCAAGTGCCCTTAGGGAAGAAATAACACTTCTCCCAATTTCTTTTTTCCCCTCAGGGGACCATACATGAACCATCTCACAAAGATGCACACAGAAGAGCTCATTTGATTTAACCCCCTTTGTTTTCAGGAGTTTCGAAAAGGATTTTACTGGAATTTTGTGCCCTGAAAGAACAGAAATAAAGAGAACTCAAGATTACATCTGATGTTTGATTATACCCTCAAGCAACCCCATTCACCGACTCTGTTTGAGAGCATGTGGAAAGTCAGGTGAGTCCTTTATGTCTGTTACAACCAGCTTACTCAGTATTTATTGAAGTGTCTCCCAGTGTTTATGGTTTTCTCCAGACTTTTGCCGTGTGTCTTCAAGAGGAACCATCAGGTGTACTTACAGTGTGTGACAGTGTCCACACAGGCTGGCAGGCACCCTGCTATCTTCAAAAGTTGCTTCACCTAACTTGACTTTGTCAATATAAAAGAACAAATGCTACAAAAAATTCAGTGGTACTTGCAAGCAGTTTGCAATCACATTCCCACCTTCTCAGCTACTTCATGCTCCACTTCTAAGGCTCTAAGACATAAAAAATTAAAAACCTTTTCCTTACATCAACAGTCCTGTTCCTAGTCTCTGTTAAGTGCCACAAGCTGCATTTAACTGGCATTGGTAAGACAGACTGAGAACAATAGTATTAATTTCAGATCACTGTGAATGGAATTAGTCGATAAATGTCTAAGAGATGGCTCAGAAGGTGTCACAGAGCATCCCCATACCAGTTAAATCTTTACTATGGGTAAAACAACCCAGGCTAGGGGGAATCTAAGTTCTAGTTCCAGAAATTTATTAGAGGTTGCTTGACTGGCAGTTAGTGATCCTGACACTGAATCTAGTAAGCAAAAGTGGTTCAGTGCATGTGAAATAAAAAGGATAGTTTTATCAACATTGAAATGTCATCCATAAGAAATATAGAATTAAACCAACAGATTTAATAATCTCTGTGACAAACATACATAAACACCAGGCATATCACTCTGTGCAAATAAAACCCACATGTTTCTGCAACCTTTCTGAGCAATGGCAATTTTTATTTAATGAAAGATGCACACATACAGAGCCTCAAAACCAGCAACCTCTCTGGCAAGGCCATTCTCCAAGATTCCCCACTGCAGGCAAACCAACAAGTTGAGGACCAAGTATTTCCTCAACTCCTAGCTTAGCATCTTCTCTGTTAGACCAGGCTGAATACATGCTGATTGTTATTGCTAGCCAACAAAAACATTCTAACAGTTTTTATTTGGCAGCTAGGAACTAGCATACTGTCATGAATAGAGTTGCAAATTATCCATTAAAGGAAAAGCAAAACACATCCTACACCACTGCCCATCTACACTGCATCAACAACTTAGAGTTTAGCCTACTATTTTTCCTCTCTGATATTCTTCTTCTGCTTGCCTGTGTCCTCCTCACCAACAGCCTTTTCTTCCAGTACTGCATGTTACCAGAAAAACTAGTAAACTGAAAAGCAAAGACACCTTTAACAAATCAGTTACATGCCTGAAGAATACGATAATTTAAAATTATACAGCTCTCTTCCTGTTACTAGTAGTTAA
The DNA here is from genome assembly GCA_013396695.1 of Sakesphorus luctuosus. NCBI lineage: Eukaryota > Metazoa > Chordata > Aves > Passeriformes > Thamnophilidae > Sakesphorus > Sakesphorus luctuosus. Next base: position 351,729 of record VWZD01005127.1, on the reverse strand, counting down.
AGCTATGTACCAGAAATCATGCTGAATATAAATTGTATATTGGCCACAACTGCTTGATCCAGCTTTTAAAAACTAAGCTTGAATAGAATCAGAAAATCAAGTACTAGAAGGAAAGTAAAAGAGGAATCAGCAAATGGTGTGGTAAAGTTTTTGTTTTCTGGAAAAAAAAAATCTCTATTACAGGACTGAATACAAGCACCTATAAGAACCTTTATTCCCAGTTTCAGAGAACATGCTTCTCAAGAGACTGAGACAGACCAACGCATCTGTTTGCAATATAACAACTTCTATTGCTCAAGGAAAAAAAATTACTATGCTTGCACTTAAGAGAGTGACAAAATGGTAAAAATACATATCATTTAGTTGGCAGAAAACACATAAAACTGAGCTAGAGAAAGAAAAATCCTTCATTAGCTTACTATTATCACCTTCAACACAGCATGTTTTACAGATGACTGATCTGCATAAACATAGATGAAACCATGCTGAAGACATTGCAGGTACTGCAATCACGGCTATTATCAGGAGCAAACATCTGTCAAGGCACTGCAGCCCAAAAACATACATGCTGCCATGGTGATGGATGCACCATTAGAGCTATTAAATGGATTACTTAAAGAATGTGCATTTAAACGTACAATTTCTAAAGGTAAATTGTTCCCACCTCCCCCCACCACTTAAAGAGTGATTCTAACACAAAACTTTGGGTTTGTTACTATGTACATATTTATAAGCCAGTACAAGCTGGCTTACTATAAATATGATCTTGATTAACATAAATGGATATATATTCAATTTTCAGTATTCAAGCAATACCCACACTCAGCTGGAAGACTGTGTACATTAACTGAGGAGACACAGAAGGAACCACCAAAATATTCACCCATTACAGAAAATGCGAGACTAAAGTTCAGATTAATCAGATTAATTTTTGTATTTTGAGTATGTAGACACAGCAGAAAAAAGGTACAGTCACTACAACAAAACCTAAATATAAAACTTTAATAGATTCAACAAATAGAAGAGGAAACAACTACTTTTTTGAGTACTTACAATGTGTAAGAGCTTTAGCACATCCACAAACCTATCAGAAAAGCAAGAAAAAGCAATAGTTACATTTTAATTGCCCAGTTAAAATAAATTGAGTAGCTGTTAAGTTTAGCATTGACACTTACACTTTCTCTGAGCTCATGATCTCCTTGGCAATATGGTAAACCTTTGTTTTCTTTCCAGCTGCCTTACTCTGCAAGTAAAATTATATGTTATACTGTGCACCTATTAAAATGGTCATAAAGATCATTTCCAATCCATCCTCAAATCCAATGTAATTATTCAGTAGTTATTTCTAAAAAGAAACATTTTATGCTGCTTTGAAATTTCTTGGCTTTGAAATCTGTATTTTCAGGATCTGTGAGAAAATCAATTTAGCTTGTAGCTGGAAACAACAATATTAGCTGGGATTAGTTTTTACAACACTATCAGCTTTTTCATTTAATTATTACAGGAAGCACTGAAGCCCATAATGAATGAAATCCTAGCAAGTAACAATTACTATTTAACCAAAGTATTAAAGTGCAGATTATATTTCTATATTATTTCATCTTTTTCCTGATTAATACAGCAACAGTAATATTTGCAGTGAACTAAAATCCTTTTCAGGAAGATTTTAAAAGGCACATACATTTTATTTTCTGAAAAACAAGATGAAAGGAGAAAAAAAGAAAAAAATCACAATGAAGATAAAAGTCATCTTCTGTCTATCTATTAAAGGAGCTGCTGGAATACATGGCAACTGTACTGCAGAGATGCAGAAGTGTGAGCCTGGTCATCTACCTGAAACACTGTGGAGATGCTCTTGGGTTTTATGCACACACTGGGCTCCCAAAAAAATCAATCCTACTATTAGTTCAACATCAGATAGAGGGAACAGATACAACAAAGAAAACAGGAGGCAGGCATTTGCTACACAGTGTAACTCCCACATATGATTTCCCTCAGATAAAACACCTTTCTCCAAAACTGCTCTCATGGTTTGCCATATGCCTCTCTGCTGCCAGCTGTCATCACATCTATTAGACATTCAGGCTTTCATTTTAATGGGCTGTAAACAAAGAACGTGGACGAGGAGCACTAAAACATCACAGGATACACAACATAAGGCAGGTAGAAGTCCTGGGAAGGCTACATTGAGTATGACAGTTTGAAACAGGCACTGAACAGTTCATCCAGAAAATCAGATTTTGGTGGTGTTATATCCACAAAACTTTGGTTCATAACCACTACTGTTTCAAGATTTGTCTGGAGATTTGGTTCTTCTCCAAACCTATAAATAAATCCCAAGTTCTGGGAATTAAATCATGGAACAGATGATACTCATAGGTTGATTTTAATGACATTGCTGTATTCTAAATAAAAACTAACTCTTAATTAAACTTTTAATTTGAATTCAGATGACACTGTGCCTAATTACTAAATTAAAATTAGTTTCTAAATTAAATTATTTGGCGTTGCATTACATACATATAAAACACATTATTTATTTTATATGCAGTGTAGACATCTGCACACAGGGCTGGGATTTGATCTCTGAAATGAAACATTTCCAAAACCACTTCAATCTATCCAGTGAGGGTCAGTTGTGCTCAAGTGAGATCGTAACACCTACGCTCAGGCCTCTGCCTTTTTAGAAGGCAGAGGTGACAGGTCCCTACAAGACTGAATTCACAAGTAAGTCAATTACGTAGAGAAGGTTATCTGCCATCACTGTAGATGTAACAGTTGCAAATGAGATGAAAATTAGTATTTTGAGAACGAGATACTACTGCTAAACAATTACAAAATGAAGTATCACAGTCTGTTTTCAACCCCATTTAAAAGAGTTTTCACACACCAGCTGGCACTGAAAATGCCACCTTGCCTTTGCTCAGCCAAAGATACTCTGGCTCTGAGAGCCTCCAGTGGGAGAACCAAAGGGATAAAATTAGGGCTCTCTGGCACAGCATTGGAAAGGAGCCTTGTAACTCCCTGAATAGATATAAAGCATCGAAATAGCCAGATGCTTGTGGTAAGGAAAAATCAAAACAAGCCCAGCTGATGACCGATGCAGAGACTCCTTCATCCTCTGCAGCTGCTCTGCCTGTAAGGAAGCTGGTTGTTAATCCCCAGCTGCCGGCCACACGTGCTGAAAGCAGCTGGAGCCAGCCCACAGCAGATGCCTCACAGCAAGCACTGAACTACTCAGGAAAACCTGCCCGAGAATGCTCCTAATGGGAACACTTTCCTGTAAAACTCCATAGTGAAAGGTTCAGGGCATCTCCAGAAGCACACAAGGTAAGTTAGCTTCTATACAGGTACAGTCCTGTTTAGTTTAACAGGAACAAGCTTTTCTCTTGACTCTTTCCCTTTCCCAATATATTCCATTTATTCCTCTCATTTGGTTAAACATCATTCAGGTCTGACACATCAAGCCTTCTCTTCCAGCACTAAAAAGTTTCCTTGGGGTTGTTTGTTTGTTTGTTATTTTATTGAGCCTTGTTTGGGGGGGCAGGGTTAAAATTATTTTTAAGGAAAGGAAGCAAATATAACTACTATCAAAGGAAACAGCTGCCAGCACTGATGCTGAGGAGAGGCACTGGTCAATGGGTGGGCTGGTTTCACAGCATCCAGGACTGAGAAATAAGAAGGTGAGTATCCCCAAGGAGAGGGATAGGACCCTCAAAACTTCATTTGTAGCAGTTACTGCTGTCTCCTTTATAAGTCTATTTGTAAGTCTCAAAACTGAAGACTTCTAAATGTGCATTCCTGCATGTAATTCCATTAGAGGGGCATGGTAGGCAGGTCTGCAGCTTCATGATTCAGTGAAAGAGCGAGAACAATTATGCCAGGCAACACACATTTTTAGTGAGCATTTCTAAACTTGACCTCTTAATATCAGGCTAACATGCACATATGAAATTAACTTTTAGAAAAAAACCCACTAAACAATAATTAAAAGAAATACATAAAGTTATGTTGACTCAAGGCCTTTTATTTGAAAATATCCCAACAGGTGAAAACTTATGAAAGGGTACAAGAGGGAGGAATAGCTTTAGAAGATAAAAATAAAAAATACCTGTTTATCTTCTAGAGGATCAATCTCCCCTTTGCTGGAATCAGAATTTGTGTCATCATCTTCATCAGAACTGTTCATGATATCTTCTTCGTCTGACTGAATATCTCCCATTACCACATTAGGATGATCATGGTGTTCCTCTAAGGATCTAAAATTAAAATATGTATAGTCGATAAACATACCATACTCTATTTATGTAAAGACCTTTCTGTTTTACCCCACAAGAAATGCTTTACTTGTTAACAGAAATACTGAAAGCAGTAGTGGGTAGTCTGAAAATGACCACAGCTGTAGGTTTTTCCACAGCAGACTCAAAATTCTGCAATGGTTTGTCTATGCTAGTATTGATAAAATGCTCATTGACGGTGAGCAAAGGCCACAGTACCTTTGGAGTATTTATATTATTCTTGCCCATCAGAGTTTGCCTAACAACAAAGTCTGATAAATCTACTCCCTTATTGCTGTGCACATGTACGGTGCAACATTTGTATTGTATGCCAGAAGGATAAAGAAAGATCATATGCATACTGCTATCCTCTATCTGAGAGCAGCAGGTCTTGTTCCAGACATGGTGCTCAGACGGGAGCTTTCTGTCTGCAACTCTAGATTCATGTATACATCCAGGGCTGTTTCACAATGCACATGCTAAACAACTGCATCAGGGATGGTAATATTATAACCACTCTGTCCAACAACTCTTAAAAACAGGAAGGCAAAAGCTTCTGTGATGACAAATTCCCATCCCCCATAAACAGACACCTTTCAGGTGGCTGTCAAAGCTATGAAATATAACCTTGTTTTGCTGCTGTACAATGATTATAGAGGTCTCTTTTCATTAGCTTCAGCTGTATTTGCAATACAGAAATTGCATGAGACAGGTACACAACCTTCTTCTTCTAACTTGCCTTGACAACTTCAGTAGAGATTTAAGAAATGCAATTCTAGAAGAAAATAAAAAAGGGGGTAGGGAAAGATAAATAAAACAGAGACTAGAGGAAACAGAGCCTTAAGTGCTAGTAAAATTACACAGAAACACAGCAAACCTCTGAGCTCTTACTTTTAATCCTTACAAGTATCTGATAATTGCCAAGTACACTAAAATGATCAAAAATAGCATAATCTGTGTTTAAGGTCTGCAAAAAGATGCTGGGATGTCACAGACTTATTCTGACATAAGCCCAAACCAATTAGCTATCCTGTAAAACAAAAAGCAAATTCAGACACGCTTGTCCCCAAGATGCTGCAGCCAGCAGAGATCTCACTGGGCTGATCAACACTTTATTTTGTGCAGCCAACAACTCCCAGGGCTTCTCCACACAGCTGCCCTCTGCCTCTCTGCACAGGGGGTAGTAAAAACTGATCTTTTCCAAGCTTTGAATCACAGGAAAGCAGCGATGGAAGGTAACTATTCAGACTCACTACCTCCAGCTGTGATGGCTACCAGAAAGAAAACCTGTCACTGTGGATCCCATGGAAGGTGTCTGCCAGTAACCTGAACAGCTGATGCATTCCTCAGGGTTCGGTATTGGGACTGATGCTGATGAAGATCTTTGTTGGTGACATGGCCAGTGGGATTGAGAGCATCCTCAGCAAATTTGCAGATGACACCAAGCTGTGGGGTGTGGTCACCATGCCAGAGGGAAGGGATGCTATCCAGAGGGACCTGGACAGGCCTGACAGGTGGGGCTGCACAAACCTCATGAAGTTCAACAAGGCCAAGTGCAAGGTCCTGCACCTGAGTCAGGACAACCCCAAGCACAAACACAGGCTGAGTGAAGAATGGATTGAGAACAGCCCTGAGGACAAGGATTTGGGCCTATTGGTGGACAAGAAGCCCCACATGACCTAGTAATGTGCATTAACATCCCAGAAAGCCAAATCATACCCTGGGCTGCATCAAAAGCAGTGTGGCCAGCAGGTCAAGGGAGGGGATTCTGCCACAGCAAGGTGCTGATTAGTCAGTGCTCAAGACAGAGTTAATAAAACAACCAAATAAATACCACCAGCGACCAAAAAAACCAACACACAAATGCTGATCACAAACAGAAGTATATTTAGAGATGAAGACAAGATTAGCTGGTCTGTGGACAGACTTTGGTCAGCCACAAAAATACAGAGAAAATTAAAATAGCGTAGTTCTATTATGACAACACAGGAAATACTCAGGAAACTCCCAAGCAGTTACTGTCTCCCAGAACCAAATGGGGCAGGGGAAGGAAGGCGATTACTGTAAAGTCATCACTGAGTTCAAACAAGGTCCTGAGCCAAGGCAGCAGCACCCTGGGTGCAGAGAAACACCCATTTATTTCAGTTTGGAAGTTATCAGCTTCATGCAGGAAGACGGCGGCCACCAGAGAGATGTGCTGATGACAACAGCACATGGTGTACAGTGTACACCAGGGATAGTTCCCAGAGCCTCCAGGAGTTCCAGGAAGGCCCTAGGAGCTTTCCCTACAACCACACTAGCAGGAAATGAAGACTTCTGCAGTTACTCATTAACTTCAGCAATTCAGAAAACTCCATGTCTAGTCTATATAATTCACAGTCAGGTGATCTGTTGGCCTGAGAATGTTTATTTTAGCAGATGCCATCTATTTCATAGGTGACAAACATCTTTATTACAGCTGTAGCATGACATCAGGTAGATATATCTCCCAGCTTCAGTCAAAATCTGCAACAGAAATAACTACTGCTATTCTTTCCTTTACCAAATTACTCAGTTTTACCATTCACATCTGTCACTAAATCTACTTCTGATCAGGGACATTTTTTCCCCATTGCAAAATGTATTAAGCACTTTGATCTCTGCCCACACTGGAACTCATTTTTATCCCATTATTCACTAAATTTTAATTTGTTTAATAGACATTTTATTGCCCCTTTCCCTATCCTTAATATTTTCTCAATTATTACTTTAATCTCCTTTAACTAAAATTCCTTCTCATCAAGAAAACATGACTGTTCCTTTGCCTAAGCATATTCTACTGGATGCCCACTCCCAGATTTTGGTATAATTTTCCAGTTAAACTTTTCAGGGCAACTGTGCCAAAACTCAAAGTTTTAAAAACCCCACCCTTTTGGAAGTCAGAAACAAGCACACTTGTATGTCAGGCTGTATTCTGCTTGTGCAAACATAATCCCATCACCACTGAAGGATGAAGAACAAGCTAGATAGTCTGTGTTGTGTGCAGCATTTTCTAAATGTAAGCTTAATTGGCTTATCTAACAGAAAGTTTCAGTTAAAAAACTACTTTAAAAATTTAATAATTAACGAGTGATGATTTAGCATGTTTGGCAAGTGTCCACAAATGAGACACTCACTGTATACATTTCTTTTCTTCCTATGAATCACAATGCTTAAACAGTAAGCTCCTTTTCTGGCCTTTGTGGTGCAGATGCACCTACTATTCATGAAGGAAACTATAAGAGCTGAGAGAACCATCTACAAATACAGCATACAGTATCTGCTCCACCAAAGCATCTATTACTAATCCATGCAAGTCTTTATCCTCTATGTGCTAAGCTTACAGGCCTACAGTTCTTCCACCTCATACATTTTGTTTAGGCTTTTTTTGTGGTTATTTTTAATGTTTTTTTCCTTCTTTCTTTGCTTTTTAAAGAAAAAAACCACCTTGGATGATTAGATGATTAATAAATCAGTTCACACCCAGCCATTTTTGAGAATTAAACAAGCTTCCAGTTCAGGGATAGGATGCAATACTGTAGCCATGGGTAGATGCACTCCCGGTGGTATCTCCGGCTGTGTCTCTTCTTCAGAGAACATGGTGACAAAGTCACTGTGTTGATTTGCATTTATCAGTCACATGCTGGAGAACGTGATTCTCCTCATACCTTATGTCTCAACCTTTTATTGTAAATGCTATGGCTTTTCTGATGAAACAGAAAGCAGTTTTGTATTTACTGATGACTCTCTTCTGTACTTTTACCTCTGAAGTCATCTATAACGTAACTGCACGCGTGGTTCTCTTAAAGTTATCTCTGGATACAGTGAAACCTCTTCTAGCCTTTAAATGTCTTTGGAAATAGTAATAAATCTTTAAATAAACAGAATAGTTTCTAACACATATGAATTCCCCTTTTCCAAAATACCACAACCATGCAGTAATGCTTATTTTAAGCAACTCTTCTGATAGGTATTTTGGGGATACTGTGAACTATCTCTATCTTGTTCTCTCTTCATCACGATTCTTTGTCCTACCCGCAGCAATACCAAGAGAAACTTCTGCATTATCAGTCATGTGCAACACCATCCCTGCCAACTCACTGTGCTGTGCCCTGAGTAAGAATATCTTGCCATATCTCGTGAGCAAGTTATCTAAATATAGATGTGGGGCTTTTTTATTTGACACATAAAATGAAGGAACCATTCGTTTGCCTCGGAATGAGCAGTTTATGGGATGATGCATATACATTGTGCTGTATCTTCCCACTGCAACAGTAAAATATTAATGAAATAAAATGTGCCAGTCCTATTAAGATACACAGCAGGATAAACTGTCAAAACTTAAGAAATGTCATCAAGCTCTTAGACAGAAAAATAAATCTTACTGTCTTCAAGAGATGACCAAGACTAGTTCAGACTACCTTATTTGTATTATTGCAGAACCTTCAAATACACCCGAGGCTTCACTTTCAGACACTGCTGATTTAGACCCTCACATGGCACTATAGCCTGAAGTCACAATTAACATTTCAGTCTCAGTTTCCAATTCCTTTAGAAGGCAAATAGTATATTAAGCTTGACTGAGATGAATCAGAAAGATTCTCAGCCACGGAATGCCCCAACATTAAATATTTTATAGTATGTTGGAATTACTGAAAGTGTTAGCATCATCATAACTACTAAAAAGCAAGTTTCCACAGCTTCAAAGTATGAGTTAAAATAGATTTATCCACATGGCTGCTTTATACACATTTCTTTGTGATATTCACTATTTTTAAATCTTTTCTCTGCTTTCAGTAAGCAATAAAAATACGTAGGAGTGCTGAACAAACAGAATTTTGCACACAGCACTCCACTAAATTCTTCCTTTCTTATACTTTTGTTGCTTTAAAAGGAATATCCATTATACTCTGCTTTATCCTTCTGTCTCCTCCTCCAGTATTTCATTGCAATTTTTTGTAGGTGTTTTTGTTTGTTTATTTTTAAAGAAAGCCTTAAACATCCAGGCAAAATTACACAAACTGAAGTTCCTACTGAACTGAAAAATACACACTAGAACATCCAGAGAGCCAAAAAGCATGCCCTACTGTATTTAATATCAAATCCTTTTCCTCAGCTGTTTGCACCTTCCTTTTCCCCAGAGGGGCAACAACTACTATTTATCTGTTTTTGGCTTTTAATACCATCAGTCTCTGCAATCAATTTCAGTAATTAAGGCATAATCAGCTGCTGGTTTTTCAAGATCTAAAAGCACACAGGCTATCTGGGGAGGCAATAGCCAATCACATTGTTATATTTTTTCATAGATCCTCATATTTTTAATAGCTGTAGGTAAGGCAGCATGCCCCACTGACTAGTTCCCTCAATGAATCCTAGTTGTACACTTCTGGGAAAATCCAAGGATAAAAGAACTAAATAAAAAATGTTCTATGGCATTTTTTTCTGTTTGATCCTATCTAAATTCAGAATCTCTCTTTCATGGAAAAGCTGCAAATACAAAACTCAAGTTAATATCCCAAAACAATTCAGAAATCAATTTCCTGATTTAGGTGCTCAAGACAAGAGGAGACACTGCTGGGAACCCAAAGCAAAAGTGAAACTATTGCTTGGCTAATAATTGCTTGACTTTGTTTAGTGAACTTTATTTTGCTTTTATTTAATATTTTTTCTAAAGACAGTCAAATGTCTTTAATATTTAATTACTGGAAGTTTTCAGAAAAAAAAAATCAGTTCTTAAAAGCACACATACTTGGCAAAGCATAAAGGCAAAAAGGAATACCAACCAACATCATTAGCGAGCTCCTGCGGAAGTTTTAAGAACTTACATGATGAAGATTAGAGATCAGCAAGATTAATAAAGGTGTCAATTATTATACTTTTTGCAGGAGTTACATTTTGCTGCAGTACCTCAGCTCCATAACCATCCTGAAGAAGCCAACATCAACACGTTTCCTTTCTCAAACCAGTCTAGAGAGCATAAAGATGAACTTCCTATCACTTCAGATGCACCTGGAACCTAACCCACCAGATATTCACCTATCATTTGAACTTCAGGTTCTCTGAACAGAGCTGACTGCCTACCATTAGAGCTGAAAAGCATCCCTCCCTCACTGTCCTCTTCATGTCCCCCTGCTTTTCATTTCTCGTTCAGTCACGCTGGACCATTAAGTAGCAAATGAGGAGGAAAAGCAGCCTAGGCCAGGGGGATTACGTATCTGAGTTATTCACACAGCATCAGTCACCTCTCTGGTTTAATGACAGACGCAGAGATGAAAACAGCTGAAGCTGAGCTCACATCTCTCCTTCCTGGCTGTTGTGGGCAGTGAGAGGCTGGTGGGCACTGCTGCAGCTCTCACAGTGTTACTTGGCTGCAGGCACTGGACACTGGTTCCCTTATTGCAGCCAAGCTTCTTGGGCTTCATCTCCTCTGCCAAAAATGGTTCTTTTTCAGAGCAAGAGAGCAAGACAGCAAGGTGCCCTCTCAAATATGATTTCACACAATAGCACCAATATTATGGCATTCATTCTTCTGCAGTAACAACTCAATGATATTAGTAAGTTCTTTGTATCATTATGACTAATAAGAAAAAAGGCAACAGACCAGGAATTTTTATTGGTCTGATGCTAAGAAACATGACAATTATTTGGATCTTCTTTTTATTAATGTAATTTAAGAATGCCTGAACAGATCACACATGTGAGATTCATTAGTACCTTCTGCAAGTGATCCTGCCACAGGTGACATGGCAAGGAATGAAACAGACCTCTACGACTGTCTTTAAAAGAAAAAGCACCACAAAACAAGAGACAAACAAAGCAGACCAATGAATCCATGATTATTTGCATCACCTATAACTGTTGTGCTACATTGTCTCCAGGGTGGTTACGGAACTTTAAGGATTCAATTACAAACATAAACAGTCCTCGAGAATGACGACTAGAAAACAGAAAGAACCAGCATCCAGCTGAGCAACTCAATTTGAAAGTATTTTGTGCACTCCAGTTTTTTTATTCAAATTGCAATTTAAAGACTTCAAAAATTGAAACAAAATTATTTTAAACAATATCGTATGTACTGATGCATGCATTAGCATCTACTTTTTTTTATAGGAAGCCAGGATCCTTGATGACAGAGATACATTATCAAAAGAAAAGCCCAAGACAAGCCATTCGAAATGGATTTTGTTTCAGAGCTGCTTGTGCTTTGAAAGCTGTCTGCTGCCTCCCAGGCAATAGGCTGGCTGCTGAGAGAGGTCAAGTGGGAATGCCGGGAGTTGGAGAGAAACAACCCTCTTTGTCCCAGTGTTTACGTCTGGTGCTCACTGCTCACACCTGGGAATTCTGGGCAAGGAGGATATCACAAACACTGCCGAGAGCTGCCACCACATTTAGCCTGTTAGATCATGTCACTGGCAGCTCCTTCTATAACTTGGCTGAGCATGTTGCAAACTACGCACCTGACTGGCTGGAACCAAGCTATCCCAGTGTTTGCCGCCAGCAGCATTCAGTTTAGCATTTGTTATCCTCAGGCCAAAACAACACTTCTTTCCTTCCTCAACAAGAAGTAAAAAATAATCTGACTCACATTCTATGCCAAAAAGCAAGGCATTTGTTGTAGGTGCTTCACTCTTGAAAAAAAATGGTACAGAATTTATTAAGTAATCCATTTTGTCAGTCACCCCGCTTCAAGCACACTGTGATCAATACAGTCATGCATGTACTTCCATGGCACAATATTAAAAAGCACAGTTCAAAAGAGGTGCAAACAGCTTTCAGATGATCTCCTTATATAGCTGTGATTTGCAAACACGAGCTCCAGAAGCACCCAAGGATGTGTCTCACCACAGGCAGCTTCTCGTGATCACAGAGCCATCTTCAATGAGACCATTTGTTGACAATTCCTCAGTTCCTTAGAAAGTTCAACATAAACACACATGCATGCTTCAGATATTTCCACACTCACCATAGCAAAGTCACGTTTAAAAAAAAAAAAGGGAGAATCTGTTTAAGCATCTCTAAGAAAACTGGTGCCTGCAGTGGGACAGCTCAGCTCCCAAACAGCACGGCACAGCTGCCATTGTGACCAACAGACACACACTCGGATCACAAATAATAATGAGTGCCAACAAGATCACTAGTGAGCTCCTATGGAAGTTTTAAGAACTTACATCGTGAAGATTAGAGATCAGCAAGATTAATAAAGGTGTCAATTATTATACTTTTTGCAGGAGTTACATTTTGCTGCAGTACCTCAGCTCCATAACCATCCTGAAGAAGCCAACATCAGCACATTTCCTTTCTCAAACCAGTCTAGAGAGCATAAAGATGAACTTCCTATCACTTCAGATGCACCTGGAACCTAACCCACCAGATATTCACCTATCATTTGAACTTCAGGTTCTCTGAACAGAGCTGACTGCCTACCATTAGAGCTGAAAAGCATCCCTCCCTCACTGTCCTCTTCATGTCCCCCTGCTTTTCATTTCTCCTTCAGCCATACTGGACCATTAAACAGTAAATGAGAATGAACTGCAGCCTAGGCCTTATCTTACCTATCCCAATACAGGTGCCAAAAGGATGTGATGTCAATGCATCAGAATATAATTCAAGAGGATACAAAGGGAAAGTCTCAAACACTCATTCTGAAAAGTGAAATCCTGCAGAAAACCCTAGAGATTCAACTCTTGCCTGGAGACTTGTACAGAATAAGGAGTCCCTGCATTGGTTTCTCCTGTCACCACCAAAAGCTGTGAGGGTCACCTGTCTCCCAGTGTCAGTAAAGAGAATTTAGTCATGAACATACTTCACAGCACAATTTTAGAAACCCTGGCTTCAAAAAGGTGCAAACAGCTCTCAGATTATCTTCTTACAGAAATTTACAGCAGAATTTATAGCATTTTCCCTTCCCTTATCATTAATTCTTGTTTCATAGGGAGAGCTGCAATGCTTATGGGCCAACACCTGGCAAAAACAATATAAAACAGGACCACCAAAATACAGCACTTATTTACAACCACAACCTGCTATTCTAAGTGGTCTCAATTCACAAAACAGATCCTAGTGGGAAAAAGATCAAGAAAGGACGGCAAAAAAACCACTTTATTTTCCAGTTGCACAAGAAAAACCACAACTCCAGCACACACTAAATAGACTTCTGGAAAACTGTAATTAAAACATGATAAAATCTCAAACCAAGTGTTTCAAATAAGAAAGAAAAAACTTAGACCAAGTAAGAACAAAGCTTCCTATTAACATCCAATTCAAACAAAATTGACTTTACCTTGACAGAGCTACCATGACATTCCAATGCCTAAATACTTCTGCTCCCTAAAATCAGAGTTAATGCACACAACTGTCTCCATGTATAACAGCTGATGCAGCTTCCTGAGTAGCATGTCAGAAAACAGAAGATGAAATAGTTTGGTTGAGGGTCAACACAGACTAGGTGTAAAGAATAACTGAGCTGCTTCCAAGATTGGACTTATGCTCTCTTTTCCTCTATCTTTCACACTGATTAGAAGAAGAACTCTGCACAGCTGAAATCACTGAGTCATAAGGCTTAGGATGTAGCTATCAAAATAGCAGGTTTGCTAAAAACTCCTTTTATTTACTCACATGTATATTAGTATTTTCTTTAGTCCATTTCTGCTTGAGTGGAGCAGTTTTTCATAACCACAAAGAAAAAGGAGAACTTACATGAACTCAGTATTTCTAAAAGAAACTTACTGGATTCAAGTATTTAATGTAAAACCAGCATTGCTTAACCTAAATTTTGCCTGGTGCGTTGAAACAACAGAGCTGCACATTTTTTGAAGTCTGTTCATTAAAACATCTCTAACTGGATCAAACATAACTGGTGGGTAAATGCAGCATATTATTATCACTGTGGGCATTTAAATAAAACCCTCAGTTATTATTTTGATTGCTTACTTTCAACATTTATTTTGTGCCACCCAAAAATCTTACTGTTTTACATCTACGATTCCATTAGAATGCAGTTGGAATATCACCACACCACAGAGCTTCACAAGCACATTTCCTGAGCTAACGCTGAAAATAACCCACAGGAAAAGGCTGCTGTTGAGCATATAAATGGGTCTTTCATCAATTCTCATGTCACATTTGACTCTCTATTCTACACCTGAGGTACTCTCTGGGGCTACAGTTTGTTAATTTATACCACGGTTGGCAAAGAGAGACACACACATGTTGCAGGTAGGGGAGAAAGGCCAACATCAGTGACAAATGTGCAGCATTAACTTAGCTTCCCCCACCTTAAGGAAAAGGAAATACAGCTGAAGAATGCCAAAATTAGGAGAAGCATAAACATGGAATAAAAGAGGAAAGAAAAAGATAAAGTGTTGGAGATTACAAAAACTGCTTGACACCCGAGTTCCTGTCACCCACACAGGGGGGTAGGAACCAGGCTAAAGGACACTACACCTTTCTGTGCTGCTTTGCTCACTTCAGGCTCCCCCACGGCACTCTAAGCCACCCTCCAGCTGAAGGCAAGAGTCAACATGCTGAGCTAAGGAAATGTCACCAGGAGGAAGGATGAGGACATCCTTGTATTGTACCAGGGGGAATTATGGGAGCAGCAGAGTTAGGACACTTTTGCAATCTGTGGTGAGCCTTTCTTCAGGATAGCAGTTTACCCTCAAAATTGTTCTTTTAATGCATATGAACTGCATGTGCTTCAAGGTTAATGCGATGGAATTGTCTAGACTTCATAAGACTGCAACCAAAGTGGCCACCAAACCTTTCAGAGAGCGGATATGGGATTCACCCAGCAGCCAGGCAGCACACCCTGCCACCACCATCTTACTCCATCTCATACTCACAAGCACATCCAGCTCTAACTACAGGCAGTAAAAAGAGAATGTCAAGAACTTAAGCCACATCTATTTTTACACAGCACTTGTAACATCACCTGATAAATTACAATAAATTACAAATTCATTATTGCACCTCCAATTCTGTCAGAAGCTTCCCTGTGTGCTCTGGCTGTGTCAGCCTGCTTCACCCATCCCCTTCTTTTACCAAAATCAACAGGCAGCCCTTGAAAAATAGGGATGAAACAAGTACCAAAGACAAAAATTCTCATTCATTACAATCTTGGAGATTTCCCAACTGTTTTAATTTCATAAGACCTTTCAAACCTTTTCATGACTGGACTGTATACTAGAATAATAGTATTGGAAAAATGCAGTTCTCCAACTCCTTTCTCTGATGGAGAGAATCAGACCTCAGAATCTCTCCCACTGTCAAAACATTAAATCAGCACATCTCAAAAAACATATTTGCATGAGAATGTGTGAAGATTCCATTAAAACAATAAAGTTCCTATTTATTCTGATTAAAAAAAAAATTTAAAAGAGGGTAAAGGATGTCAGCATAGTTCTATGAGCTTGCTTTAGAAGATTTGAGTATTTTCCCAGAGTGCACATATTCTTCTTATAGTATATGCATTGTATTTCAGGTTGTATAGCAGCCTAAACTGTAAAGCTGTATAACCAAAAGACACCCTAACACTAAAGAAAACCTCTCTTACTAGAAAAGTAGACCATGCAGACACTGATTCATATAAAGATTCTTGGAAGGAAAGAAAACCCAAAAGGGCCCATATGCTTTCCTGAGCAAAAATACTCACTGCAAGTCTTTCACATAGTACCCTAGTAGTATAAAATCATTAGCTTGACATACAAAATAGAGCAATTTCAGACACAAGGTTCCCAGCACCTGCACGTACACAATTCCTTCCCAAAGTCCTTGTGTCAAACAGATATTCCCAAGCAACTGTACTACTATCACTTCTCACCGACATTTCCACATCTCACTAATTTGGACTCTAATTAGACACACCTAACAATTACAGAAGTTGTTTCTTCACAGTCCATAAAAACATGAGAAGCCAGCAAAATGGCTTATATCCAATAGCCAAGAATTGCTACGTCCATTCCCAGTTCCCAAGTGTCGGAGCTGGGACTGCCCGAGAGGCTCCACAATCAGCCGTCAGGCTCTGGGGACAGGAAGCAGAGCTGAGGCATCTGACTCACTCTTTACTGAAGCCCTCAGAGTTGGCAGAAGCCTCCCAGCTGCACAATGGACATGAGAAAGGGAGGGAGGGAGGGGAAAATTAAAAAGCAGGCTCAAGGAAGCAGGACACAAAAACAAAGCCAGTGATAACACATGGTGAATGATAATGAAGCTTGATAGGAGACCTAAATAGCCTGTTATCAAAGTTATTCCATTAGAACCTGATGGACAATGCAGAGAAAGAATTTTATGTACAACTAAAGGTGGCAGGAGCCAGCTAGAAGCACAAGGAGTGTTGGAAGACAGGACAAGACTGCAGAGCTGATACAGGAGAAGGAACCTCCCTTCCTCAGATCAGAAACTAATCCATTACAATCTTTAAGAAACAGATGAAATAAAAAAAATCTGCATACTTGGCCTCTACTTACCAGGAAATTATATCCTTCAATAAAATTCAGTAAAAAAATAGACGTGGTTTTTAATGTATAACACCTCCAATAACTAAAATGTATTTTGTGCATTCAAATCTCAGCATAAGTGTTTGAACTTTCTTTCTAAACACTATTTAGACCCTGTAGTATTTTATGAATTTAGTATTTCTGAATGGAAATTTTGCAGTTGCAAAAGAACTCCTTGCCAAACACAGCCAATCTCTAAACCACACCACATTTATCTGGTGCAATACTGCTCATCAGAAGCATGTCTCAACCCCAACAAAGTTCAGTACATCAAAGAGGAATATGTATCAAAGCAAAGTGCTTAACCATGCAGATTTCAATACGAAATTCAATACTCGAGGAAGACTTTCATGGACACTTAATTGACCTCTAGGGACTCAGTCACCAAAGCAGAATTCAGTACAGAAAACTAAACTTACATTTTGCATCAAGATACTAATTTCTGGAAAACTAGCTGATTATTCTAAATCAGCAGGTGTGGCAAATAAGAAATAATATTTAATTAAACCAACATCTTAAAGGGTTTAGAGAATTGTTACATGCTACTAGTCCCTCCCTTGTCCTTTCCAAAGAAAAACTCTAGCTGGAAACACAGTGACACAGCTATAAATTTTGTCAAAATCAATCAACAACATCTGCAACATCTTGAAGGACCACTGTCAAAAGTAGGCAGTAAATACAGTCTGCTATTCCTGGAAAGGTGAAGGAGCAGCCTCACTGAACCCGAAACATGACTCTCTTGCCTAGAACAATGTAAAAAATACCAAAAGGAAGGCCACGAGTTCCCAAAAGGTTTAAGTTTCTGTTTTGTGCAGCATGACAGATGTTCCAAGGCACATTCATTGTTCCTCTGCATCTTCAGATTGCTGGACAAATGTACACTCAATGTCACTTTCAGTTTGTATGGAAGATTTTGCTGTCCTCTTCAATAAAAGGTCTGTCACTAAAAATAGGATAACCAATGCATAAATTTTTTTCTTTCATTAGGAAGCTTTAAAAGAATGGTGTTACTTCAGAACAGAACCATTACAACTACTGGTCTCTGTCAACACTGAAATGAATTGTGGTGGTACCAACATGACTGACTTCTCATCTCACTTTTCAGGCCTCAACCAATCTTTTCTCAAAAAACAAAACAAAACAAAACAAACACCAAAAACCACAAGAAAATCAAAACCAAACAAAACCCACAAAAACCACCAAACCTAAAGAGCTACTTTCCATGTTGTTACCTGCAACTGGATAATGATATTTAAAACTTCTTTTACATTTAACAGTAAATGTTCTATGTCACAGCGTCTAGTCTTCATTGGCTTTGTTTATAGAGTCCTCATAGCAACACATTCTCATAAATCAGCCATTTTAAATTGGCACTCAAACAGGTACACTGGGACAAAATAAACGATCCTTAAAAACCATTTCAAAAGACTTCTTGTTCTATAGTGGAAACAAAATATGGATTATCTGCTCCCAAGGTACTGTCATTACTTACTTTATTGACAATATTCCCCTGAACTACTTCACACAAACCAAACCCACGTGTCTCCCATTGGCAGCACCGGCCCCACCTCAGTGGTTCACACAGGACCCTGGCCCTCTTCCTTTCAAAGCCAAGCCCATCTGCAGTAGAAGGGAGGCCAATATAACTCAGAAATCACATGGTAAGTGAAAACTTGATACCTACTATTAACTACCCAGGCCCACCATTTGCATTTAAATCCCTGTTGGAAGGGCCAAGCAAACAAAACATATCTGAATCAAGTAAGGCATATGACGTTCAGATAAGAGTGTCAGAAGCCATTACCATTCCCCATTGAAGCACACTGGTTTATTGAGATGGGATCATGAAGAAATTACTCAGTAACCACCAAGACACTGGGTACATTATGAAAATTTTATTTCTTCCGCCAGAAAGAAATGTAACATGAGGTAAAGACACCAGTGAACTCTTCTGGTAATGGCAAGCCTGGCATTCAGACTTAATACATTATTATGACTAGAAGTGCAGGCAATTGGTCTGAATTTCTCAGAAGAATAATCTCATTTGTGCATTGGCTTTAATCGTAATATAATTTGCTTTGAGATCCCCATTAGCAGTGCATTACAGGAATTCTGTGTGCCACAATATGTGAAAAAGAGCTAAGTGCATGTTCTGACAGGCTGGGGAAAACAAGGGCAGCAATTATTGCAGTAACAACAGCAGCACTGTTTCTCTAACATTCACCTGGACCAGGAAATGATAAAAGGCTCTTACAGAACTATGCCAAAAGGGTAAGACAACATTGATAAAGAAGCTTCAAAGGATTTGAGATAACAATGGATGGGAAAACTGGAGAAGCTTCTTGCCTGGCCCTGTCTGGGCGAGGACCCTTACACACCCACAAGGAAGAGCCAAAAGGAATACTCTTCCAGCAGCAGCTGATCCAGGTCTGGAGGCCACTGTATCTCTGTGTGCCCTCTTTTCCCTAGGGATTTCTTTGTTCCCTGAGATCTACTGAAGTAACTGTATACATGAAACGTTTCCCAAGGGAGTTTCCAACTATGTAATTGAATTTAAAATAAACACCTAAATGGCTTTGGTTATGTTTTTCTATGTGTGCTTTTTAAGTAAAAACAAAACCAAACCCAGATGTGCCAAGAACATCCAGCTTAGAGACCAGCTACAGGTTCAGATGTACCGGGTGGACCACTTAAACCCTTATATCACCATTGGTACTGGGGAAGGTTTGTGTGCAGAAAGAGTAACTATAAATCTCACTCACTAAACCAGGTAAGAAAACTACTGAATTATGGAATTTCACTAAAGGAGAAACTGCAATCTCATGTCTACCACGCTTCCTACAGCAAAACTATCCTTTTCTTTTCCTAAAAAAAGACAATTACTCTCCCCTGGATTCAGAACCACACAACACAAAGCAAAATAGGTCACATAAACACATAAAATACATCCTTATTTAAATTTGGTCTCACCCTTCTTAGGTACACCAAATCAAACAAATATCAAGAGAGTGTGATCAAAATCCCAGAAAGATACCCAAATACTAGATTTAAACAAAAAGCACACACTCAGTCAGGAACTTAAAGTATCCTGAAGATAAAACCAAGAAACACTCTGCTGTAAAGAAGAAAAATACTCAACAACCACATGAATAAATATACCAATATGGAGCCCGTAACTAGAACTCCTACTTCTATTGATAAGGCTTCATGCTTCCCATCAAACAATCCCATGTTGATAATATTAATTAAAAAAAAATTATTAACATGGGATCCCCCTTAAAATATTTGTCTCTTCCTATATAAGAAAACACATTCCCCTAAGAACGACCAGGTCCCAGATTCTTTGGAGCATGTGTTTGCCATATACACATCCAAAATGAAACAAAGCTTAGTAACTCTCTGTGACAAAATGAAGTTAAGTGTGACTATCTATAAGCTTCTTGTCATTATTCATATGTTCTCCACAGTGTAAGGAAGTTGGCTGGGGACTTTGAAATATCCAGACCACATATTTCACTCAAATCCTCATTGCCGGTTTGCGATAAATCTTTAGGATCTCTATGACAAACTGATTAGCTGAAGTTAAGAAACTGGATGATAACTATATGAGGTCAAAACAATACTTCACATGTTCCCACACACAGGGACACACTAAGTGATGCTATTTAGGGAGAACATGAGCCCAGCCACTCTCTGTGGCCCATTCCTTTTTCCAGAATCCACAGTCACAGTAATACAAATATTAAAAGACCTGTTCCTGCCTATTCCATTGAGCACCTGTTTTGGACATAGAGTCACACAATCATTGAGGTTGGAAAAGACCTCAAAGATCATCCAGTCCAACCATTAACCCAGCATTGTCATGTTCATCGCTAAACTGTGTCTCCAAGTGCCACATCGAGACATTTCTTGAACACTCCCAGGGACAGTGGTTTCACCACCTCCCTGGACATCCTGTTCCAATGCCTGACCATCCTTTCACTGAAGAAATTTTTCCTAATATCCAATCTAAATCTCCCCAGGTGTAACTGGAGGCTGTTTCCTCATACTTTAAGTGTGTCTAATCCCTTTTTGAACCTGTTGGTATTATCTGTCTCTACCACAACCTGAAACAAACAAGCACAGCAGCAATCTGCAGTTACCAAACCTCAGCACACTAATATTCCCTGTGAGTCACACAGAAATCGTGCATCACTACCACCTTTGCTGGGAGCAGACAGATACAGAAGGCTCACTGTATTCAGGGAGAGGCAGTAACTTCTGTTACATCCAAAAAAGCTTTCAAGACCTGATGAAGAATTTACACACCCAAAAGCTTGTCTGCTTTTCCCAGCTCTATCAACTGATCTAAAAATATATTCATTCTCCCTACAAACCTAGCAACTATGCCCTCTGTGGATGCTTATTTCAGCTCATCCTTAGACTTATGGTAAGGTTCATTCCTCCCCATTGAAGTTTTCTTGGATATAAATACATGACTGTATCTGATTTGCTGTAATTAAACCTGGAAAAGCATGTAAGTTTCCCAGTTTTTTAGGAATATATGAAGAAAAATTAGCTTCCTTTTCCTCTTGACTCTTTACCAAGTGCAAGCAGTTTTCAAAACAACAAAAGCGTACAGAAAGATATATGGCAACAACTGTCCTGCTGACATTTAACAAAAAAAGAGGTACAGCCTCTCAAGTCATCATTTAAACATATTTACAACCAACACAGTTTAATTAATGGCCAATCTTCACGAACGAAGATTTGGGAAGGGCTCACCCCACACGGGTGTGCCCTCCGAGCCTGCGCAGTGGATTTTTTAGGGGAGGCACAGCGTGCGCAGAGCTGACCCCACCGTTTAAGTCCTAAGGTTCATTTGCCACGGCCGAGCAAGCTTGGACAGTGACACTGAGGTCCTTAGGGCTATCTACAGCACCCAGTACTAACCGGGGCTGACCCTGCTTCGCATCCGAGATCTGACGGGATCGGATGGCAGGGAGGCATTTAACTGCCGGGGGCGGTCCGTACACTGAGACTCGAACTCACGACCTAGGAGCCGGAGTTGGGAGAGCTCTCCACTACGCCACGGGACCACCCCAACACAGTTACACTGGAGCTGTTTAACTCCCCTTTTCTCTTTGTTTTACCTGTCAAGTCTCCAACGCCTGTTTGTAGCTTCACTGAGTTCCTCAACCTCATAGAAGCCAGTGCTCTGGTCTTCCACGCTGCTGGAGTTCTGCCATTCGAAACAGAGGTTTCTCCTGGCACCCATAGCAAAAGGCAAGTTCTCATACTCAGGTATTTCCTCATAGTGACGCACGTTCTCGTACTCTGGAGCACAAGTGCTGGTTACAGAATTCAAATGCACTTGTGCCAGATTCTCCCCCAAAAGTACATGTCTATCTAAAGACTCCAGTCTTTGGTTATTGCGCATCTCAGGTTGACTCCTATTTCTCTGCCTCTTCTTGTGCAGCGACGGACTACTTATTTCTACGGAATGCGCCTTGGCAGATTTAGCTTTCCTTTCACTGCTGACAGACACCGTATTCCTGTTGTTACCACTTCCACAGCCATCCCTGGTGGAAAGATTGGCAATAGCACTATCAACTGACTGGCTTCCTTTAGACAGAAATTTTTGGAAGTCACTTTTCATTAAGCAAACTGACAGTTTCATGTTCAGAAACTTTTTCAAGCTATTTTTCTTCTGATGGTCTTTGCAGGGCTTGTCTGTCCTATCCATGTCCACAGCAGAGAGAGACTTGGCCCTAGGTTTCGTCACAACAGTGAAATGGTTGAAGCTGGTAGCAATGTTAGCAGTTTTTAACGATTCAGAATTTCCTGGAAATGGAAGAATAGGATGAGGTAACTTCCAGACAGGTTTCTCAGAAGAACGTTTGGGTATATCACAGGATGACAGTGCACTTTGCTGCTTGGCTTGTGGATGTGCGAAGTGAGATCCTTCCAAAACACTGTTTGGTTTGTCCTCATTGGAGGTGTAGGAACTTTTGTCCACAAGCTCTGCTGATGCAGCTTTTTTCAGAAGGCCAGCAGCTGGAAGGCTGTGCCTCTGTGGTTTCTTAGGAACAACTTTTGGAGAATTCTCATCTTTTATTTTAACTTCCTTATTTTCCAAGCTGTGTGGGGAAACATGGAGGCTATTGGAAGCAGATGAGTGCTGACTACAAGTCAATTTGAGCTGCTTTGGCAAACTCATGGACAAAACATCACACCTGACAAAGTTAGTCCTTTTGTCCATAGCACCTGGTATACTGCTGCCATCTGTTAACTTATCCACAGAGTTAACCAAGTTACAGTCTGTATCTAAAGAGCATTCAACGATTCCCACCAAATCAGAACTTTTGTGTAACAACTGAGGCAAAAGATTTTGTGAAGCTGACTCTTCCACAGCAGGTTCCTTCACCTGATGCATTTTGTCTGCATTGCTTTGAGTTATCTCACATTTTGCAGGATGAAGCACTTCTGTATTATTGTTATAACAAACACTTTGACCAAGGACATTAATTTTCGCTGGCTTTTTAAAGGTTTGGTCCACAAGCCCATAGGAATCTTTCTCGGAATTAGATGGTTCCTTTGTTCCTTCTCCTGTGGTGTCTATGCCATCCTGACGGACTAGACATGCAGCACGTGGCTTTCTTGGCTTAGGGATAGGAAGCACTTTTGAGGTCAAGACTGAAGATGTTTCAGGGGAGGCTTTATTAGCATCTGCTTTCGTCCCTATTTCACCTGAAAATATACTATTGCTACTTAAATTTTCATTTTCTAAGGTCTCCTGGTCCAATGGGCAATAACAACTGTGGTTATTTTCAGTCAAACTAGGACAAATTTCAGATATCTGAAACTCACCAGCAATCATCTTACCATCAGTATTTTGGTGCTTCCCTTTAGCTACCTCAGAAGGTGACAAAGACTGTACAAGTTCCGTAAACTCTATTTTAACATCGTTCTTAGAACTGCTGCCATCCCCTTTGTCAAGTTTGTCCGCATACTTACGCCTCACAGGACTGCTGTTAGGAAACACACCCTGAGTTTGGACATCCTTAAGTTTCTCTTCTGAATTGCTGGCTTTCAAAACCACCTGACTTCTACTTCCCAGTTTTTCATTGTGACTATCCCCCAGAGATGGTGCATTTCTTTCACCAACTTTGATATTCTCTAAGTTTTCAAAGTGCTCAAGAATGATCTGAGTTTTACAGGTTTTCTCTCCATTTCCAAGTTTTTGAAGGCATTCAAATTTGCAGGATGACATGGGTAGAATATATGTTGTGTTGCCAGTGCTCCCTTCCAAAGTTTCATTTTTATAGTTCAAGTGGTCTAGCGTTTGAGAAGAATCTTCCCTGTGCTCCTCAAAGCTTTTTGTGCTTTTCTGCGTAGAGGATGGAGGTTTAACTTCCGGAACGGATGAGCTCTTGAGAACCTTTGGTTTCGGTGCAATTGCTGGCTTGGTTTTCCTTGCTGCTTGTAGTACACCATGAAGTACAACATCAGGCTTCGGTGCAACAGGGGGAGGCGTTGCCTTGTGTCCTACCACAAATTTTGGTTTGGGGGCCACTGGTGGCTTCTTAATTTCTAGGAAGAATAGAAAGCAAAGACTTTAGTCAACATTGCCCACAGAACAACTTCACCTGTACTGCAGTATTATTGGAAGTTTTGTAATATTAACTCATGATCCACAAGATCTCAGTGCGTGTATGAATACATTTTTCTCTTAAAAGCATGCCTTCCTTCCCTAATACTGCTTTTTTACTAGTTGCCTTTCTTTGTATTAATAAGCACATCCAAGAGCGGTAGGAAAAGTCTACAAAGGTACCTTTTTGTTAACAAATAGTTCAACTTAATATTACGTGTATGTCCTCACTCAGATGCTAGAGTATGATGCCAATAAAACAGAGCAGATAAGCCTGGTTTTGCAGTTTGAACTATTATAATACCATTTTAAAATGGTGCAAGCATGTTAAGTGCCACATGTATAATAAGCCATGAAGATAATACTAGGCTAGGGACTGGTAGTCTAACTACTGGGACAGTTCAGTCCCTTCCCCCACCACTTTCAGAAATACGTAACATAATCCTCCTCTTTCTCTTCCTCTTCTCTTTAAACAGTACTGAGATGGATTACTGTCCAGTTGCAAAACTGGCATGTCACTACCAACACTTCAGTGAAATGACTCTACACTGTGAAGTTAATGCAGTAATTTGTAGCAAGACAGTACTTTTCTATTGTAAAACACTATTTCTGTATCATTTATAAAATTACTCTTCCCACTATGTTACTGTCTGACCCAGAAACAGTCACCACTGATACGACTTATCACACCCTCAACAGCACAAGATGACAAACCCCAGGGAGAGTGTACAGCAGGAAAAGCAGCTCATGAGGAACTTGCAGATTTTGGAGTTTTGATACTGTTGTTTGTTTTGAGTGGTTCGGAGTTTTCGGGGTTTTTGTTTGTTTTGTGGTTCCCTTTTTTTTAAGGTATGCCTGAAACGTTTTAATATTCCAGATTATTTATAACCAATTCATTTCCATAGGATGGAATAATTTCAGATTTTTAAGTGCTTTCAGTGATTTATTTATATATGCAAACTGATTTATAAAATAAACAAATTTCTCATGCTGTTTATTTATGTGTTACCTCTGTACTTATTACGTTTGTTTTGTATAATATTTTGGTATACTTTCAGGAAGTCATACACATACTAGTTAATGTTTCACATGCAAAGAGATAGGGTAAGCCAGTGATTTATTATTCTCTTTCAGCTGCGGGTTTGGTGTTTGGTTGTGTTTTATCATCATCATTATTATTATTATTACTGATGTGCGACTACATCCTAATCTCTAGCCTAGAAATATGAGAACCAGGCTTCAAAGTTTCAGGCTTGGTTCTTTTCTGGTTTGGGTTTATTTTGTGAGTTCTTATGTTTTAAGCAATCCAGATGATATTAAAAAAAAAAAAAAGGCAGGCAGATGCCCTCAGTTGCAAGTATTTCCCAAACAGTAAGCCACTGCTCTCAGCAGACAGCCAGAAACAATGTCTCTACTAAAGAAACAGGAAATCCATGTTTTTCCAGAACATTAATCATTAAATTGTATCCAGACTGACTACACTTACACTAAGAGCAGCTGTCCTTGCTGCCACTGTATTAGCAAAGAGGTAAACCTGATGGGAAAGACAGATTTTCCAAGAGGGAGCCCAGAATTTCTTTCCAAATGTACAGCTCCCTACGGCCACTGACAACAGTGACACAACTACCAGCTACTGCCAAGGCTATCCCTTCTGCTTCCTATCTAAAGACAGGTTTCCCATAGAGAGGAGTTTGGGAAAAAACCCCAAACCTTTGGATAGGTGACCACTGACCTCAAACAGCAGAAGAGAATTGTACACTCATGTTCAGACAAGACAACTGCCTATTCAGTTGGAGAAGGGAGTGATGGCAATAAAGGAGCCTGTTTTCTACAGTAAAAACCACAGAAGAGATGCTCAGTTTGCCACAGAAGAGAACGCAGTAGTAGACCTGGGCCATGTTCAGTAATATTTATTGTGCTATTTAAGCTTCCTGAACACAGGAGAGAGACAGTCTGCTTTGGAATCCCTCCTGATGTGACAGAAACAGATTGAAGATGCAGGAGATTAAACACTGGCTAGGTTAAGTGATATCCTGTGGATTATTTGTCCCATTCTGCAAATTGAGGTCCATAAACCTGGGAAGTTTCACTCTACAGTGGATAGTAAACAAACCAGATCACTCTGCAGGGCTCTCAACTAGTATTTATGATGAGGACAGTCAGAAGTTATGACATGACACCATTACCTGAATATCAGATTCAAAACTGAAATATGAAAGTGTAAAGGAATGCAAAAAAATCAAAGCAGTTATTTATACGCCAGTGGTGGAAACCTGGATAATGAACAGAGCAAAAAGCATTCACTTCTGATAATAAGCACAATTCAATGTGATTTCTGAAGCCTGCTAGAATTCCTCAAATTGCTTTAATGTTAAAAAGCATTGGGACAGACAGAAGAGACCAGCAAATTGTGTGGTATAATAAAGGCACTACTGTCTGCTTTAAAGTGATTGCACATTTCAACTAGAGTAGATATGGGTCAATGTATTAAGTGAGCACACAGGCACATTACAGTCTCGGTGTCAATAGAGATCTGCAGTCAACCACTCAATCAGAAAGGAATGTGATGAAGAGCCCTTTCAAACATAAATGTGACGTGACAGAAAAGACTCCAGGAAGGGAATGCATACCAGTAGTTTTCCTCAACAAAGTATCTTTAAGTCTCTGAAAAATACAAGTGATGAACTACTTAGAAAAAAACTACAGCAGCAAGACAAAGGTAAAAGTATAGTAGACTTCTATTAGAAATCAAGAATTAAAGTTCAGTTGATTATAAACTAAATTCACTGGGTGTGGATTAAAAAAAACCAGTTCTACATAACACAGTGCTTTAAAAGGGATAATTTCTCATCCAGAATAGAAAGAAAACTAAGTAGGAGGCAACTCATACATAAAGGTGTAAGGAATGACTAGAAGTCATATGATAATGAGTTTTTGTTAAATGGCAAGCATATGCAAGCCTCTTTGGTGAAAAACAAGGAATATAACTAAGGAAACATTACATAGCAAATGTAGCAGTGGTGAGTTGTTTGGTCAGTGGGCTTTTTCCTGGTGCTATATGAACAGTTCACCTAAGAACAGAGATGGTTGGTTATGCTCAGGAGAGTAAAAATCAAAGAGAATTTGGAAATCAATGTAGAGAGTAATTTTATGAGAGCTCCATGAAGGTCTGCAGCTAAGCAGTAAATAATCTTCTGATAAATCTAAAAAGATGAAGGGAGCTGAAAATATTTCTGCACATAGCACCTGCCAGACTGTTCATGGCATGCTATGTCACCTTCTGGCAATCGCAGAAATAACTACAGAAGTATCCAAGGTCTAAAAATTATGCTCCAAATCTCAAGAAAGCTCATCCATCTAAATTCAACCAAGAATTTAAGAAGATGGCAACAGAATATATACTTACGCACATGCAAAAGACTTTTGATAACAGATGGCTCTTTAATCATTAAAAAAAAAGACTTGATGAGTTCCCACAGCTGACCATTGAAGTTTGACAAGTTCAAACTTGGAACAAAGCTCTAAAATTATTATGAAACTCAAAGGTAACCAACTAAAGGAGCACTTCACCTAGGGTTGTAGGACAGCCACAAGCACTTACAGTCAACCTAAACTCACTTTCTGACATGGGAAGAAGTTCCAGAGGAAACTTTGGACTGGACATTGGATTCTCAGGCTTGTCCTTCTCAGGAGATTAGAGAATTACTATGATCTCACCTCCTCCAATCTTAACCTGTTTCTCAGAGAGAATGCCTGCATCAGGAATACCAGTAGTAAACAAATCTAAGAGCAGAAACACAAAATTTAATTTGTATAAACAGATTAAATGTTTAGGAGACAGAGAAACTGTGAAGAGATATCCTTTGACTTGCTTAACTAGGCAAAGGAAGAAATCCATAAATAAAGTGACTAACAAGGCTTCCATCCTCAACAGGAAATCTGCTGATCCAGGAAGAGCCAGCACCATGCTCAGTTTTGAAACAGAAAAAATAAAGATGCTTAAAAATACCAACACCTTTTAGAAAAGTTAATTTAAAAGGATGATATTTTTCTAACAATAAATAGCCATTAGGACCACCTAAGCAGGTCAGTGCATGTACTCCGACTTCAGGTCACAGTATGGAAAATAGACATTTTTCCCTCTGGTGAATTATGTCCTCCAGCTTGCTGAGGAAAAGCAATGCCAATTCTCATCCTGCTGAGCTCCTCTGCAACCAACATTTGATGTTACTTGACTGGCAAGTGTTCCTGTTCTTCCTTCAATTTGTTTTAGAGGAGGATGCAAACACCCTGAAGCAACTTCTGCTCTCAATCCTTTGGCCTTGAAGTGTCCATTTCTGTTCTTCAGATGACAGGATTTGACAGCTGAGGACCTCACTGAAAAATGCTCATGTGTCTTCAGCACACTATCATGAATGATCAGGAAAGCCAGTAAGGCAGTGCAATCTTACGCATTATTATTGCACAGCTTTAAATTCTTCTGCAAATTTCTACCTACTGTTTTCTTGTCTGCTCAGCACAGGAATAGGGAGAAAAGATGATATATGAAGTTGAACTGAGGCTAAAAAAAAAAATCAAATAGTACTACCTTTTCAGCAATAAACCCTACTATTACTAAGGGCATATTTTTTGCAGGCTATTTTTATGCCCATAGTTTTGGGGTTATGTTAACAACATCTACATTTGGGAACAACAAAAGAGCAAGAACAAGTCATGTTCACCTCCATCTGTCCAAGAAACAGGGACAAGTGGCTTTGGACACTGTCATGATAACATAACTTGATATTCCTTTCCTCGCAATGTTCCACCTTGAACAGAGACCCCTTTCTGGTATTCAGGGTGCCCTATGGGACTATATAGAGTCACCCAAGAGGTGTATCAGGCAGGATCCCGCAATCAACCCTAAAGCAACGTGCTTTCTGAATCACAAGACAATAGAAAGACAGTAAAGCAATGAATCACTCTGACACCACATTTTGACAGAAGCTGAACCAAAGCTTAAGGCACAGGTACACAATTGATTGAGTTACTATGTGGTAAGCCAAGGTGTGAATTTAACATATCAGCTACTTTATAGAAGCTGGCCATATATATACTCATATCTTACCACACAGTATATAAGGCAGCTTATTCCTTTTCACCTAAGAGGTGACATCTATTCCACATACTATTTCACATATCTATTTCACACATACTAGGAAGAGAAAAGGGCTTGAAAGAGTCAGCGTGCAGCACCTGGCCTACGGCAAATGCACATATTGGCTTTCTCATGGCACCTTGTTTACGTTTGCATACTGTATTCTCAGAGACAGGAAATCCCATCTGTAGGCTATATATGAAAATAATACAATGCCTAGAAGATACGTGCCAAGGAATTGATGGACTGATTCTTTCCTTACATGAAGGAAGAACTTGCTCCAACAGCCAACTTGCTGTTCCTAAGACTAATTCTAACACAAAATGCTACAACTCACAGACACAAACCAAGAAAGCTTTTAAAGAGCATGTAGAAAGAGAGGTAATTATTGCTATATGTTTGGGATACACTGAGACATTATTGCAATAGCATTTAATGCACTGCACAGAGAAACAGTATTTTAAAACTCCTGTTCTCCAGCAGCCTAAAATTTAACGACTCGTTACAAGGCTTTTCATTTATTTTGCTTTCAGTTACAGAAAGAAAGTTTCATTAGGTAAACACCTCAAAAAAGTATTGTGAGATCATTGATTTATTTCCTGCAAATGTGTATTTATTTTCTCATTATAGAGAGGCTCTGATTTTCTCAGGTGCCACAATGCTCAAAAGAAAACAAAAAAAGGAATGAGTCATAACATCCCGGAAGATAACACGTGCAATTTGTAAAATACAAGGGAAAACTATGGTTTCCAAGCCACTACAGATGTAGAAAACATCCTAAGCAAACTGCAAAAGGAAAACACCAATTTCAAGATTGGATTGTTCACTGACTTGTTGAAATAGAACAAGAAAGTTAGGAATAACTTCAGAGTACAGACAAGATATGAAAAAACAACCTTTAAAGATCCCATGGGGAGACAGAGCTGAGTAACACTAACAAGACTTGACATACTCAAGGGTTAAAGGGACATTAAACCCTGGAGGCCTCATTTTTTCAATCCTTGAAAGCAATGAAGTTCGATTGGAAAAGTCATGTTGATTGTGTTTATTCTGTTCTTGCCATGTTTTTTCCCTTTGAACTACATTTCTGACATTAAAATACACTACATTTTTCTCATTGTTGTTGTCAAATTCAATTTCAAGCTTCAGCTATACATTCTGCCCACATTAAATAAGCCGTATAGAGTCACATATAAGGACTGTTTCTTCAGCACGAAATAATAAATGTCAAACTCATAACTCTGAGCTTTTGTTTTTTCCTTTTAGAGGCAAAGAACATGCTTGAAGACAGCATAATAGTTTCAGGCAGAAAAAGAGTAAATGTGCATTCACTGATGTTGTACATATAGAATATGCAGGACATCAGAAAGCAACGACAGGAGAACAGCTTTAAGTGAAGATTGAAACCAACATACAGGCTGATCACTACAATAAGCTTATCTTTATTTATGTAAAAGTATTTTAAATAAGTGCTCTAGTTCCTTAGTTTGAACAAGCCCAGAATTACACAGACATTTTAAAACATGTAAGCGACAGCTGTGGCAGAACTCCTTCACCTATCACTGAATTTCATCCAGCTCTGGGGTGAGATGTAACAAACCATTTTGTAGAGGAAATAGAAAAGATACGCAGCAAGAAACTGAATATGCACTGCATTATTTAGAAAGGCAGGAGGTAAACTGGAGTGAGGTTAAGGCCAGGTTATCGGTCTCAGGCCTTCAGCAAGTTCTGTCCATGGACACAATCAGTGTTTGGTATTTCTCCCTGTACCACAGCACAGTATCTCTTACAGAGAGCCCTACATACCAAGCACACATCTGCAAATCCTCCTTAAAAAATATTAAAGCAGTACTGATGATGGTGTACCATGTTGCTTTGTTCTAAAGGTACATTAAAAGAAGACACGAGAGAGACACTCAAGCCCTTCAAGTTCAACTGAAGGAAGAGCAGAAGGATTTCTGGGCATTTCAACTTTCACCTGAAGCCTTCACAGACATGGTAACTTTTAGTGAAATCCTGTATCACCAATCAATTGCTAGAAAGCTGGCTTATGTAGCACAAATCAGAGTAACAAGTGAAATCACAAGTAAATAATTTCAGTGTAGGAAATAGATCCTACAGATCACTGGACTGAAATTGGTAAGTTGGTAAGTTTTTATGTGAGCAATACCTTTATAAAGCATGCCTATATATTTTGGGCACTAAATTCTGCAGCAATACCAAGGGGGATATTAAACCTTCAGAACTGTCTTCTGGCAGTCCTTAGCCCTTTTATACCCTACCTATGAGCTTCTTTAATGTCAAAAGCTGTCATGATACAGTCAGCAGGATCATGAGTCTCTGATCTTGTTTCACCTGATCCCCATTTGTTTTTTTATCTTCACATAATCCATCACACACACAAAACACTCTTCATCCCCCTTCAATATCCCTCTTCTTCCCACCCACCAGGACTCTCTTCATGCCTTCCCCTTCAAAGTCCTTGCTAAAATTCACACTTTCCATGAAATTGTCCTACTTTCTTCTTACTGATATTCCTCAGCACCCATTTCTCTTTTGATCCCTAAGAGACTTTGCTCATCAGAACCCCTTTCTCCTTATGTGCCCCACGAACATCACCGACATGCACCCCAAAGGAGAGACTCAGACACAGACCCTAAGCTCTACAAGTCCTGAAATCAGCTTAGTGCTGAAAATCTATCTGACTTTCTGAAACTTAGTACCGTATCGAATTTTAACAGCCCAGCTCTAGGCTCTTGAGCACCCCCTAACACTTATCTTTTATTTGCACAGCTGTTTAACTCCTAAAAGAGGAAGGGTGAGCAGCACTACCAGCGGCACTGCTGAACAACGGGAACATACACGGCAGCTGTTAAGTAGAGATATCCTGCTTTATTACATGCTTTGCAAAATCTAAACAAAATCTGTCACATGTGTTAAAAACAGGAATATATTAAATGAAGCAGAAAGATGCACTTTTATTTTTCAGTAAATTCTGACCGACTATGAGAACCCACGTAGCTTAATTAAAGTTGTAGTCAACGACAATTTGACATACTTGAGAGGAAAACACCAAGAACTAGGTCGATGTTTCTGCTTGACGTCTGTGTATTGCTTTTCCTTGAGAACCCCCGCCACCCCAATCCTTACAGGAAGAATTTTGCTGCTTCAGGTTTAGCCTGCGATTCGTTGTATTTCCACCCAATACATCACCATTTACACATGACATGTTTTCAATGCAGAAACTACTCCTATTCCCGTCCTCAGGCAGATACGAAAGGAATCTACTAATCTAGCAGATGGGTGAACAGAAGTACTAACAACACACCACCGTGCAGGCAAATAAAAATACGAGCAAGTCCCTCACACACGGAGAGCTCTCGTTTTGAACCAAAGCTATGCCTTGCAGCATTTTTAGCCACTAAACGGGCAGCGGCCAAGCAGCGGGGCAGGAGAGGTGAGGAAAGCACCGAGGCAGATCAGTTCCAACCAGCGGCTTCGCAGGATCGCGGTGCGGCTCCACTCGCCGAGCCCTGCCCAGACAGGTACATCCCTGGCGCAAAGCCGCAGCTGACAAACTTTCGTAGCTCAGTGGAGCCAGACGGAGCGACAGTCTCGGTCCCAGCCCCGGTGCCGGCTCTCCCGCCGGAATTCCGTCCACCCCCAGGCTTCCCTGGCGTGACCCGCTGCGGACACGGGGGCGGTGAGCGCGGACCCGGCTCTGTCCCAGCGCCGGCCGTGCCAAGGGGTGCGGGGCTGGCCCGCCGGGAGGGCTGGCCCGCCGGGAGGGCTGTCCCGCCGCCTGGGAGCGGGAGCGAGGGCTCGCTCCCCTCGCTTCGCCCGGAGCGACCCGGGACGCAGTGCCGGCGCTGCCGGGACAGGGACCGCGCCGGCGGCTCCGGCTCCCCCCCCACCACACAGCCCTCTCATCGCCCTGTCCCGGCCCGTCCTGCCGTCGCGGGGCGAGCGAGGCGAAGCTTTCCGCAGGTGGGGCACGCGGAGCCGCCGCCGGCCGCCCGGGAGCCGCCGCTGCCCGAATTTCCCCCGGACACTCACCAGCGGAGCTCATGGTGCTCCCCAGGCGCCGCGCCGCGCCGCGCTGCCCCTCGTCCCTTACGCCACGGCCCCTCTGAGGGCCGAGGAGAAGNGGCCGAGGAAAAGGAGCGCATTGTCCCCCCGCGCCGCCGCCGGTCCGGAGCAGCCGCGGGAGCAGGAGCAGCTCCCGCCGCCCAGTGCCGCATCCCGCCCCGCGCGCCCAGCCCGCGCCGCCGCCCGCGGCGCCCCCTGCCGGGCCGCACCCC
>VWZD01005127.1:211704-317672 GCA_013396695.1 Sakesphorus luctuosus | reverse complement strand
GGGCGGTGCTCGGCGTGTCCCGCGCCCCACTGTAGCCCGGGGCCAGCGCAGGGCGGGGGCGGGTCCAGGGCGGCTCGGCGGGGCCGGGCCGGCCGTTGTGCGGACGGGCCGGGCCCACCGGCCCCGCTGTGGAGTGGCCGCGGGGGCCGTGTCGGGAGGGCCGTGTCGGCGACAGGTCCCTCAGAACCGCCCATGGGCACCGCTCGGGCCCGGAGAGGGACTCGGCCGGGCGGGCTGAGCTGTGGAGTCAGCGCAGACGTAGTGAAAAACTAAAAAAATTCTGCTTCTAGTTCAGTGTCAGTCACATAAAAGGTGCGTTTCAGCACGCAGTCAGCTGTGCAGTGGACACTGAAACTGCCTTATCTCTCTGTTTGGGTTACTAAGGGGTTTGCATAAAACCTTTACACTTATATCACGTCTTGTTAGATAATGGGTCGACAATATCATCTTGGCCTTATTTAAAACGGTGGCTAAATAGATCTGCTGTTGTGGTTTGGTAACAAAATCGAGTCTGTTTGCAGCAGGCAAATATAACTATCTTCATGGAGGACACACCTGGTTTTGCAGGGGTATAGAGAAAGAGGTTATAGAGAAATGCTGCTTTTTAAATTAATAATTGTTACAATAGTGTTAAGACCTCTCCCTCAACTAGGATGCAAAACATTCCTTATACAAGGAATTTTTTTATCTCAGGTGTGTAAGTACTACATGTCTTTGACATGTACCACAAAGTTTTGTGTTCACCCACAACCAAACTTGAATCCCAAGAACAAGATCTATTGTTTATATTACTGCTTTGTTAAATCATTTCCTGTCATACAATAAATCCGTGGTGAGAATTTATTTCACAGGTATAATGCCTGCCCTTTGTATTTCCTCCTTCAGTAGCAGTGATACTCGTTTTACAGTTCCACAGTTCTTCAGTTTGTGCAGCAATTACCATTTTGATTGGAAAAGTTGTGCTGTGCAAAGAGTATCTCTCTGCATATGCCCTTCACTATTGTCTTTGTGTTTTGGGAATGGATTTCCATCGCTAGTATTTTATTTCATTTATTCATGGACTGTGAATGTATGTGTATATACATGAACACTTCATAGGTATACTGAGCGACAGTAACAGATCTGTCCTACATTATGGTACAGCATCAGATAAGCAAAGGTAGGACAAATGGTGTTTTTTTAGGTTGGTTGGTTGGTTTGAGTGCAGAACTGGGTGAGCTCCCGACTGACAGTAATGGGTGAGATACATGCAAGAATTATCGTCAGAAGTGCCCAGCAGGGTTCATGCTGTTCCAAAATGAAGGCTCCACAGAGAATTATGAACATAGTCCACATACATGAGCTAGAGGTGGGAGTTGGCAAGGAGCTGAAAAGCTAAAGCTGCAATGGATTTATTTTAATCGCTTTTGATATTCTTTTTTCTTGAGCCCCAAACTCTTCCCCTTAACTATTTGTGGTTTCTGATGAGCAACCACATTTTCCTTCCCATACTGTTCTTCACGAGTCGCTGTTGCCAGGAGGCCTCCAGCATTTAGACCTCAGTTGCTGTGAACGGCTGTTTTCTCTGTGTATTTGGAGCCCCCACGAGTAAGACTGTCAGTGTTATAAGGAGTAGTGGTGTGCCAACAAATGTGTGATCAGGAAAGAAGTGGTCCTTCATGTTTTTCATACCCAGAATGGGTAGGAGAGGCAAGCAAAGCAAATGGGATGTACTTCACCTATTTGTGTCGTGGTTATGACCAGTGCTGTTTTCTGCACGTTTTTCAGGTCATGGCTCTGTCCAGCTGGCCCTGAATACATCAGTGTCTGCATTACA
This sequence comes from Sakesphorus luctuosus, assembly GCA_013396695.1. Classification (NCBI taxonomy): domain Eukaryota; kingdom Metazoa; phylum Chordata; class Aves; order Passeriformes; family Thamnophilidae; genus Sakesphorus; species Sakesphorus luctuosus. Next base: position 315,856 of record VWZD01005127.1, on the reverse strand, counting down.
GATTTTGCAGTATCAAACAGATGATGGCCTGCTGATAGATGTTTTTAAGCTTCCAATGACTGATCATTTTTCTTACTATCAAAGTATCTTTTATGTTAATTTATCTCTGAAAGAAGAAAAGCACAAACATGGCTTTGCTGCCCTGGAAGAGCAGTGTTTCCATCCAGTTGAAGCGCCACTGCAGATTGTTGTGATTGAACAATAATGAACTATGGGCCTTTGCTCAATCCACCAAGTGCTGCCATGCTCTATCCAGTTTATAAATTAGTCCCAGCAGCAACCAGCAATTTTCATTCACTTACTGCATAGTTCAGCACTTCAGTTCTTGCATTTGTTACAACCAATTGCTCTTTTAATTAAAGTGCTACAAATACTGTGGGGAAGAACAGAACTCAAGAAACACAGAGATGCTCCTGATATGCTTGGCCTGGGCTTGTCTGCCAGCAGCATGTCAAACAAAAATTGTGGCAGTGTAGAGCAAGTTGAACTAAACAATGGAGGGACAATTCATGATGTACTTTATTAGTGCCTATCTTAATTTATTAAGGGAGATCATGCCATGGGAAATTTGATGTTAAGTTGGTTAAGATGAGTTTTTCCACAAAATGGGCTAGAAGATCAGAATGCTGCAGTTTCAGCATACTTTGGAGTCCTCTGGAAAATTGCAGTGTTTTGTGTATTTATATGAGATTGGAATTCTGTTAGGATTTTATTGTAGTTTGGAGAATGAAATCTCTGCCTTGTTTTCTTTTTCTGTTTTTTAATGTATAAATTAAAGAGGCTTCTTATTCAAACTACCTATATTTCTCTGTTGCTATCCAGTGGAGCAACTGTGTCAGAACTTGGTTGCTTTGAACTTTGGTAACTGTAATCTAATTTCTGACTGGAAATTTATTCATGGCCACTTTGTACCTACGTGCACTCCTGCTAATATTTTCTGTTATCTTGTGTTGTTCTTCTATTTCTTTAGAATTTACAGAATCGCAGAATCAATTAGGTTGGAAAAGACCTCTGAGATCATCAAGTCCCATCTTTGTTAGATCACCACCTTGTCAACTAGACCATGGCACTGAGTGCCACATCCAGTCTCTCTGAACACCTCCAGGGATGGTGACTACACCACCTCCCTGGGCAGCCCATTCCAGTGCTTAACAACCCTTTCCATGAAGAAATCCTTCCTGAGGTCCACTGTGAACCTCCCCTGGTGCAGCCTGAGGCTTTTTCCTCTTCTCTTGCCTGGGAGAAGAGACCAACCCACCACTTGCTACAGTACAGCCTCCTTTCAGGGAGTCATTGAGAGTGGTAAGGTCTCCCCTGAGCCTCCTTTTCTCCAGGCTAAACAGCCCCAACTTCCCCAGAGGCTCCAGACCCTTCACCAACTCTGTTACCCTTCTCTGGACTTGCTCCAGCACCTTCCTTGTAGTGAAGGGCCCAAAACAGAGCACAGGATTCAAGATGTGGCCTCACCAATGTAGAGTATGGGGGAGAATTTTCCTCTCTTAGCATGTTTATAGAAAGCAAACTTGTTCTGGCTGTGTAAAACCAATGTATTTTAGCTTTCTCTCGCAAAACAGATTTCTCTGTTCTTCATTTTTGGGTTGGTTTTTCTGTTTGCTTGGGTTTTTTTGGTGTTTTTCACACCTATTCAGTTCATCTTTCTTTACTTGAGCTTGCAGCATGGGGTCTTATGTAACTACTTTTGCTCTTTGCTTCTTGGACTACTCTGTTTGTTGCATGCTAGGCCTACAAACAGCTTCTTTAAGTCTTCATGCTGTTTGCCTTGGTTGTGATACAACAGGGTAACCACTCTTGTGTCCTTGATTTTATCAACACCTTCCACATTATTGGAGGGTTTGGTTTTTGTAGTCCCTCTGTGTAAGGTCTTGCAGTTGGCTGTTGCTAAATTGCATGCAATTATCAGTACTCGCTTGAGGTCATCCAATTCTTCTTGTATGATGTTTCAATCCTTTTCTGCATATATGATGTTACTGTTATTGGGAAATGTAATTAGCATGCTTTTTGGTATAAATTTAATTATTTTTAAAAATTCAAAAGCTTTGACCAGAGACTTATTCTTTAGGAACTCCATTACTAATCTTCTGGTCTGAGAGCTTTTCATTATGCACAGACTGCTGTTATCTCTGCCATCAGCATACCTGGTTCCTTTCCCATCTTTTTCATCTCAGCTGATACGTCACAGTATCAAAAGTCCATACCCATATGGCATGGTACAAAAAGTCCATCTAGACTTCTGTGTTCTCTTTATCTGTAAAAATTGGCTGTCTTGTCAAAGAAGAATGTCAAGTGAATTTGTCACAATCTACCTCTAGTGAACACACGTGACATCTTCTTTGGTGATCATCTGTTTTCTCCTTTGTGTTTGAATTTTGCACGAAATAATAATTATTCTCAGTAGCATACTGGCTTTTGATCAGAATCATGGACCTGACATATTCCTGATGGCTTCTTCTCCTTGTAAATATACACACTGTGTTTGCTTTTTTCTGCTTTTGAGTTCATAGATTGATTAAACATCAGCAGAAATGCTCAATCTTTCATCTCCTGTGCCCATTCTTTCAGAACACTGGGATGAAGGTGATCCAAACACTGCATTTTTCAGCTCCCAATTTCTGCTTTCAGCTAAGTAATTTGTCCTATTTTTTAATGAGCTTGTGCAACTTGTTTTTTTACCTTTGGATAAAGATTCAAGCTATGCTCATAGAGTAGTCACAGGATGTTTAGGTTCGAAGGGATCTCTGGAGGTCATCTGGTCCACCCCTTCCTGCTCAGGCAGAGTCTTCTAGAACCTGTCCAGGACCATGTCCAGGTGGCTTTTGAGTGTTTTCAAGGATGGAGATCTCACACCTGTGCCAGTGCTCAGTCACCCTCACACTTAAAAAATGTTTCCTGATACTCAGAGGGAACCTCCTGTGTTTCAGTTTGTGTGTGTTGCCTCTGGTCCTGTCACTGGGCCCCACCAAAAAGCACCTGTTTCTCTCTTCCTTGCACCCTCCCTCTGGGTGTGAGCCCTGGCCCTGAGGTTTCTCCAGGCTGAACAATCTCAGCTCTGCCTCCCTTCATGCGGGAGATGCTCCTTCCGTCAGGTTCACCCAGGCCGTTGTTGGATCCTAATCTCAGAAAGTCTTCTGTACTCTGTCATCACTGTGGTTCTGGTGGAAGGATTGGAGCTGACTTTTGTTGTTTTCCATTTTAATTCTGTGTTTGTAGAAGAAAGTTAATCAGACTGCACAAAAAATAAGATTTTGACACCCACAATGTCAAACTGCTGCCTAGATTTTTAAGGGCCTTTTGATACTTTGTGTTTGAAATACAAAGCTTTTGCATGTAGAATTGTGTATGCTGTAGTACTGAATTAATTTCAGTGGCATAAAATCTTGATTTTAAAAGATTTCAATTAGGAAAAAAATATTTCCTTACTTGAGACATTGTTTTAATAATGAATCTTGTGCCATTCCAACACTGTTTCTGTCCATATTGTTTAATTAGTTTTGCTATTTATTAGCTATTTTAGTGCTGGTGGAAATACGTGTTAAAGAACAGCGCCATTAAAGGGCAGGCTGAGTGTCATGATGGTAATCTCACTAATCTTTTATTCTAGATCTAGAGGGTCTGATTATTTTTCTGACTCCAGACCTTTACGTCTGGGATTTGGTTTTTGTCCTATTAAAAATCCCAGACTGAAAAACACACTATGAATTGTATATGTGTTCTTTCATGACTTCAACTCTTTTGTGCAAATGGGAGAATAATACCAAGTTAACAAAGTGAGTCTTTCTTTGGCTCACCTGTCTGCATCAAATCTCAGAATCTGTACTAATCTATATTTAGAAAGAAAACAAGCTGATGTTGAGCACAAAGAGATTGAAAAATCTCATGTCCCAATTCAGAAGTCTGTGTCTATGTAAAATATTGAACACAGCTCTACTGAACCTAGAACTGGAACCCACAGACTCAGAACAAAGATTTGGAACATGTCACAGGTGCTCTCGTTCACAGCCAGCCCTTGCTCAGGCCGTCATCTTCCCGTCATTGGACAAAAGTATGCACAGAAATAGTTACACTTCATGGAGTTTGAAGAGACATAGTCTGTGTTCCTTGTCTTCTTGCTGTAATGGAAGAAGCTGATGTGAGAAATGAGTCCTGAAGACAGTGGGGAAGTGATTTGTAAGGAGCATGCCATCCTAAGAGAGAAAGGAAGCACCAAGGTCCAGCAGAGCTGGCAGCTCCCTGGCACGGGGTCAGGCTTGTGTGGGGAGGAGGTCGGAGTGGTGGGATCTGCTTGGGGACGTGGCACAAACATGCAGGGTTGGGCAACATCACAAGGTGTTCAGATGTCCTGTCCAGAAAGAGGACTCTGCTTATTTAGGCATCAAACCAAGGTGCTGCTTGGTGCTGAGGGACATGGAGGGAGCCTACACAGGATGTTCTGGTGCACATATTTCTGTAAGATTTAAGGGGAGATTCCAGGGAGAGGCAGCACCATTTCCCAGCATCATACAGCTATGTTCAGAACAGCCATTAGCCAGTCTGTTCTCTGCACACCAACAACAGTAAAACATGGTATTTCTCTGCTTAGGATACTGGTGCATCACTAAACTGAGATATTCAAATCCTCTTCTGAACCCTTTTAAACCATGGTTTTAAATGAGTTTATATTTTATCAAAACAGTTGTGTGTTTTCACAAATGCTTTCTTCACATAAATTAGCTGTTCTAAAACTTCCTTTGTTTAAAAAATAAAAACTAAATGAAAACCTCAGGGAACCTAACCTCAGAAATTGTGGTGATGAGAATATTATGTCACTTTCATTCAAAAACCTGGAAACATTAAGATTTGCAAAATAATGTGATTTTTGTCACACATCAGGCTTGTATTGTAAAAAACAATGTCTCAAACATAGGAAAAAGAAGCTGAAAAAGGAATAGTCACACCCCTTTGATGTTACTGTCAGTACTGTGCCCTCAGCAGGATTTTTCTCACTGAATATTAGGTGGACTGAAGATGGAGTACTCTCATTTTATACATAGGCAAGAAATAAAGCCAGTTTTAAATACACAGCTCTGTCAAAGCCACAGTTAACTTATTGTTCTGGTGAGCTGGTTCTGGGACTGTACCTTGTCTGTCTGAAGTGTGGGCTGTTGCCAGCAAAGGTGTTCAGGCTTCACTCCTCTTTTCTGGCTTACTCTCATCCTCCTCCTTATGCTGGCACCTGGGTTTGTGGGTGATGCTGTAAGATGGCTGAGCAGACTGATTAGACTATAAACTAACCTGGTGAAGAAATAAAAGAGGTTGATTCTCTTTTTTTGACGATCAGATCAGTTCTTCGTTCCATCTCACCATTTGGCTACATAAATATTCCCTTCAGTGCTCTAAAACGGTACTTTAGCTTTCAGCTGCCACCACTGGTAATGGCAGGTTAAATTGACCATGCAAATACAGCCTGGGGAGACAGCATTGCTGAAAACTGCAGTGTAATGTAGAGGCACTTGGACTACCAAAGGATGGACTATTTCAGAGATTTTGCTTCTCAGCAGTTTGCTAAGAGGAAGGGGGGAACAGGCTTTGCTCCTTTTTATCACATGAGTTGGAAGCAGGTGGTAACAGGGATAAAATAAAAGAAACTACAAGCTTAGAACTGTGTAAAAAACAGTCTGGTCTTTCCAGAGGCCAAGTCAACTCATCAGGCATTTGTGGATATCTGAATGGATAGGTCAAAGTACTACATGTGCTGTATATGGTGTGTAAACCCCTATTGCCTTGACTATTTCTAATAGAATATTTTAAACCAAAAGTATGTGATGATTCAGAGTGACTTTTGAGGTCTGTTTTTTTAATCCTCCTTGGTATCAGTTGCTCTGGAGTCATTTACAGGAGGGTTAATACTGCAGGATTGCTCTCACAACTTCAAGTCATGAATTAACTTCTTGAGAGACTTCAATAAAAAAAATTGCTCGGTATAATTTTTTAATCTTTATAATGTAGCTGCCGCTTTTGTTTCTTGGATAGCTTTCAGTAAAGATGTTTGTGCACTGTGTGTTGTGATTGTGATTAGGAGTAAAAATGCATGATTTATAATGGGGAAACAAGTTAATTCTTTGGAACTAGTGTTTTAAAGAGGTTTTCAAAATGCATCAGAAATACTGCACTGTTTACCAGTCAGGTGCAATAATTTCACTAATTTAGTTTTGAATGTAAGCAAAGGGTAAAACCTGTGAGTTGTTGGCAACTGGTATAAAACAAATCAGCCTTCTTGTGTCATCAGCCTAATCAGATGACCTGCATGATCAGGAACTTCCCACTCAAAGCTCCAGGTACAGAGTCAGGTGGTTTGTTGCTGTGTCCTTCAGGGAAGGTAACATTTACCCCTTTTACTTTCAGTTCTTCAGTTATTTTTCATCTCTGTCCTGTCAGAAAGGACCTTCTCAGCTTTTCAGCTGTATTTGCAGGTCCACTTTTGAATGAGTAAATAGTCCAGAGCTCTCAGTGAATTTCAGTGTTTTGTCTAGTATGTAATATTTCTTGCTAATGCTTTTCTACAATGGCAGTAATGTCCAACGACCTGCTGAAAAGGCAAAGGAAAGATCATTCCAGTGCCACAGATACAGTGATACACAGGCTGTAAAACTTCTTGAACTCCTGAGGACACAGGCATGCATGCGAAGCTAGATACAAATTGTGCATCAGAATGTATCCGGGAACAGTAATAGATTAATGGCTTTATTGTAGTTCTCAGAGCCTGCTTCTAAATCAGCTGATCCAGTAGTGCTGGAGAAACCCAGGTCTGCACTTCTGTGGCAGTGAAAGCAGAGTAGGAAATCTGAATGACTCCTTTGCTGTCTTGAAGTCATTGTCTAATCTTAGCCCTGTCAGTGCCTGGCGCTTTGTCAGTCAGTGCTCAGGAGGAGGAGAATGTGACCGAGGCTTTTAAATACTGTTGCTTGGAAAGTCTTATTAATGGCTGCCTGTAAGATTAATGTGCAGCAATTCTTTCGTGCAGCATCTTTTTAAAAGCCTTTAGCAATCTGTCATCCTCATGTCCCTCCCCTCAGTTAGAAAGCCACATTAGTCAGGAGAAATCGCATGATCCTGGGAAGTTCCAAACTGCATCCGCTGATGCTGTGAGGAAGATGCCACTGTGCAGGGGCACAGGTGCAGTTACACTGACAGCTGCTTCTCATCCTCATCTCGGATCATCCTGGAGGGACAAGCAGAAAGAAACGGAGAGGTGGGCGAGGTGCTGTCAGGTGCATGGGAGCAGTACCGACGGGAAAAATGGAATACACTCTTCCAGGAGACAAAGCTTGCACTGTCTGTGAGTGTTAGCTCAACTTTTTCAAATCTGTTTTGAGGGGGGAATGTCAGTGCTGTTTATTTTAATCTGAGTTTAGCCACCTGTTCAGCGTATCTAAGTCTTTGCTGTCACTGTGGTAAAAATGTTTAATCTTTTGAGGTTTTAAATTGATAATTCATATTTTGGAGGTGGTTTATGCTCCCACAGTGGTTTTGACATATTGGAAACATCAGCTTTGAAGACATATCTGTATTTTAAGAAGAGATCTTTAAACCTTCTTTTGTGTGTGATGGCATTAAATGCTACTTTTAAGGTTAATCTGCTCCATTAGCTGTGGTTGGAAACTAGAGCAGGGGTTTACTAAGTGGTAAATGTTATCATAGTAAAGAACTTGGGTGTAGGAAGCCCCTGTTTCTATTGGAGAAATCCTGAGTCATTCACTTCATGATGCATCAGCAGAAATAGTATGGGTGTGGCTTTGATTTTCAGCTGCTATTGTAAGAAGACTATGAAAGCTGGAAGTGTCTTAATCTGATTTGTGATTGCAAAGGTTTTTCTCAGAATAGGCACAAAATGCCTCACATATTAAAGTGTGATATCTGTGCTTGCAAGGTTGTAATAGATGTAAGTATTTGAATATTTATCTACCAAAAGTAAACTCTTTTTTTGAAGCTAGGGAATTCTGTTCTAACAGCCTTTCCATCATGTAGTAGTAGGCAAGGTAATTTATGTTTGATTAATGTTTGCTTTGGGTTTGATTTTTTTTTATTATTTTTACTGTAGTCTTAGAGCTGCAAACACATCGTTTAGCCTTCAGGTTTTTTTCCTAACCCAATTCAGTGCTGTATGGCAAGTGGAATTAAAGTAAGTATTGGAGAAGTGTTACAGAACAAAACTTGTTTAGTGGATTCTTCTTTAATCCTACATAAAATATCTTGAGTTTAGAATGAGGCTCAACCACTTTCAACAGTGAAAACTGGACAGTTGTAATTAAACATGGGAATATGAGTGAAATAATTTTTAGTAGTGTGGATCTAAAATAGATATACCCAGGGAGGTGTGAATGAGGAGGAAAGGATTTTGTTTCTTGATTCTGGTAATGGAAGCTTACATAAACCTGTGCTGTACTGTAAATTGTTACAATTGTATGACTTGCGGTATGACTAACTATGGCAAATAAGAAAAGTCATAAAAAGGTAAGTGGATTTTTTGTTGTTGGTCTCTGCTATGAGTCCATAGAAAACTCTAATTCTTAAAGCTTTCAAAAACTGTGTTCCTACTCAATACATCAATGTATTGACTACCTTGCTTCACTTACTGACAAGATTTTCCATGTATAGTTTATACAAAGTACACCAAAAAATAATGGCATTTTGTCTTCTGTCCGTCCTGGAACTGTTTCATTTCCAGCACCCATTTTAGACAATTAGCATAATAAAATGCCTTGGCTGTAAATGTAATGCCTGTCTGTTGTATCTTGGTGGTCTCAGAAAGTCACTTAGAAGAAGAAACTTAAAAGAAAAATCAGAAATAAATGCAGCATGTTGCTGAACAACCTTGTCTTGGTTTCATCACTTACTTCAGATGTTTCCCATCAGTTACTGGTAGAATGATGGTAACATAAGCTGAAATAATAAAGGTAATTCCCTTCTGTACTTTGTACATTATTCATTACCACAATGTCCTGCCAGAGACAACTGGAAATAAACAAACAAACCTGACTGTCAAACAGGAGTAATACTAATGAGTCTAGTTGTTATCTAAGTTGAGAGTGGCTGAACATAAAAATTCAGAAATACGTGGGAATGGGTTCCTGTGGAATAATACCATGCTATAGTAATAGGAAGATGAGATTTTATAGTTTAAATTCTCTTTTCATGCCATCCACTGAAGCAACCTTGCTTTCCCTTTACCTCATATTCTAAGATAAAAGTTTTTTCTCAAGTCTATGTTTTTTTAAGATTACAGCCTATTAATACTTGCAAGGATAAATTTTCTGGTATGTCCTGAATTTCTTAAACTAGAAGTGTGGCATCTATCATATATGCAGAAATGTAAAAACAGTTGTGCTTTTTTTATTCTTTTCATGTTGGATTGTTGTGAAATGGAATGCATGAATTTGGGGCAAAGAAAATTAGAAGGAAAAAAGGCAGTGCCTTTCTATTGTCTCCAACTAAGAAGTGTATTTTTTCAATGTTATTATGGCATTTGCAGGTGAAAACAGCTGAGCTTGACAATGATGAATGACAGCATGAGTTGAAACCAAGGAACTTTTCTCATAGTTAGAAGTGGATATGCAAGAATATGTGCATATCTGTGATCTTTTTTAGGAGAAAGAAGGCATTTATGAGTGAGAGGTTTGGGTAAGGAAGCAAGTCAGAGCTGTAATCTGTGGGTCGTCAGACACATTGTGAAATTTAATTATTGTTTTTAAAGGTTTGTGAGGATGAAAAGTGCTTTGTAAGCATTAAGTGTAATACTTCTGTCTCTTTTACTGAAGCCCATGGTATACAGAAGAGGATATTTTAATAGAGTCATATTGCAGTTTTGTAGTTAGTTGCTTAATGAATTATTTTCTCATTCTTTGATAATATTAGAAGTTCTGTGGGAATGTTCACATACATAAAGTCTCCCCTTTGACTTTCAATAATTCCTTTACTGGATTTTCTAGCCATTATTTACATGTGTCATGGGAGATATTGTCTATAGACTGGTGGCAACACTCTCCGTGAGTTAGACAGACCACACAGCTTTGCAAGTGACAGGCTTGTTAGGCAGTATCTGGGAAATAAAATACAATAAATAAATAAATAATGTGGGTTTATGTTAGCATAGGTTAATGTATGTCTGCCATCAGTGATATTTCTAATAGAAGAGGAGTGTGATCTTCAAATTTTCTGAGCAAATATAAAACTGCCTACCCCACACAGGGGACCTCACTCTTAGGGGAAGAATTTTATGATCAGTTTGATGAGATTCTTAATAATCTAATTTTGCCAGGGCTTCAACCCACTTCTTAATCAGTGCTTTTTTTGTTCACATCTTGTGTGCTTCTGCTGGATTCAGAAAGGGGAACAGTGGTGGGTTTACGTACAGCATACAGGGTTTTAGTCATACCACAGTTCTTGGTGGTTTAAGTTTATAAAAATACGCAACTAAAGTTCTGCTAGTATTTAAAAAAAAGGAAAGACAGCACGTGGAGCTGTGGAAATCTGTTGGAGTAGCCTCAGGACTTTCTGACAAACTGAAAGAGGAGAACCCTCATCTACTTAGAGGAATATGTGACAAACATTCAGGTTAAATTTTCATTTGCTAACTGAATATTCAGAAAACTGATTTCCAATTCCAAGCAGTGATAAAAATTTGCAAACCTACCCATTATGAGACCCTGTAAAAGCCTTCTAAAAGTTAGTCAGACGTGTTTACGCAAAACTAGTAAGATACTTCATTTACAAGAACAAATAAAATTGTTCTTCCTAGAGTGGGACTGAAATTTCGTTAACATTTGGAGAGATGGTGTATTTTTTTGCTATTTCAGTACAGGAGAAAATGAACTAATTACAGTTAAATGGAAGGTTGTGACATTGCCAGATATCCAGTAGAAGGGAAGAATTGGGCATTCTTACATCTATGCCATATTGCACTTACTGAACACAACTTTCAGGATTTTAGCTAATTCTCTTTGTCTTCAGTGGACAGTCTCTCTGTGCCTCTCTCCCTCTTTCTGCCTCCTTTCATCCTTTTTGTGAGGAAATGGAACCATTATAAATGGCAATGGACTGGTTTTCTTGAACAGCTTTTAGAAAATTATCTCATCATGGGCCCCAAAGAAAGATGCACACTGAGATACTAGTGGAAAAACTCCTTGGTATATTTGAGATATTTTCCAAGCTGTCTGTGTGGAGGTGAATATCAATAAAGTACAAGGGTAGTCATGTGTCAGATGATGGCTGGCCTTGCTTGTGGCAGGTATGGTCAAGATGATGGGCAGGTTTGCCAAGAGCCTAGATATGATTTCCTTGAAGTTCTGCCTGGAGTGAGTATTAAAACTCTGATTTTGAATAAAACACTCTTGTTCACCCACTCTTGCCTGTGCCTTCGTCTAAATGAGGAAAATTCTGGCTGGTTCTGATTGAACCCTCAATGGTATCCTGATGGTTCCTGTGCGGGGGTGTTCAGGTTATTCCAGCTGTGCTGGCAGGGCACAGACTGGCTCTGTATGAAAACCATTTTAAGAAGACAAGGTTATGCATATCCATTTATATTCTGAGTTTTGTCCTGAAGTTATTTAACAATGTCTTAAATAGGAGAAGTATTCTAGCTTATTATTACTATTTAGTCTTTCCATTTTGGTTAAGTAATTCTGGTAAAGTGGCATGTTCTACTTAGAGAGAAACAGCCAGTCTAGAAGGAGCACATTGTTTAATTAGAGTTGGGTGCATTTTGAAAAAGTACTCAACCGTGGAGGAAGGGTACTTGGAAAAGAGATGGGGTTGTGTTGTCACACTAGAAAAATTCTCACAAGGAAATGAGTCATTAACCTATCCCAGTGTTTTCCACAATCTTTGTCATTGTGGGTGAGTGGGGATTGTCTGTACCTGTGAGTTAGTACAAGTGTTTGAGTTTCAAATAATGACTGGACACTGAATCTGTTGTGAGTAACACAAACAGAGCAAGCAAAAGTATGAATTTGCATTCTTTAAATAGAAGAGTGATTAAAATGGCACTTAGGTGATAGGTTTAAAAAATCCCTAGAGGTAACAAGTTAATTTGTTCACCTGGTGTGAATGATTACTTCCAAGTTTTATTGTATGGCAAGCAGTATTTGAGATCCAGCCATGTTGGTGCATGGTTGGAGTAGCTGAGCCACCTTCCCAACTTGCACCAGCAAGTTAATGATAGTTGATGTAACAATTAGTAGTAATGTTCTGTTGGTGGTTATGTCTGTAGACCTCCATACCTGTGCATTATTTACTGTAAAGTTTTTACTATTTATATGTGTTGATGTTCTTCCTATGCAGTTTGCAAGTGTTCATACGCTCTCATGGGATGTGGATAAAGTTTTTCAGAGGTCAAAAGTAATCCCTAACTAGGCTATAGAAGACTGATTGCTGAGAGTTTCTCCTAAAAACTAAGTCTCTTTGCATGTCCTGAGTGGAACTGAAGTTAGCATAAATATACTTTTCATCAAATCTGATCTAGATAGTGCCATATATGGGGTTGTAAGCAACAAAATGAGAGTTAAGTATGTCTAGGTATGTGGTGCAGATGACAACAAGAACTTTCAAAGTTTTATATAGATAAATATCTAAACATAAAAACCTACTGTCTGTTGATCTGTTTGTAAATTAGTAGTTCTGTCAGCAGCATAAAGGAGTTGGATGGGGTTTTTTTGTTGTGTGGTGTGTGGTTTTTTTAGATAACTGTGTCACTCTGCCAGAAGTGCCAGGGCTGTCCTTGGAGAGAGCAGAGCCCTTTTTATAATGTTTCTTAACGTTCCTCAATCCGTTCATTGCTGGTTGTGTGGTTGCTGTATTCATAGTTGTGCCTTGTGGGAAAGAGGGAATGACTTCTACCATTGTTTTTTCTCATTTTTCTTTTTATAACTCTGCTTTCAGAATTCCCCACTCTACCAATATCTGCAGGATTTGGGCCACACAGATTTTGAAGTATGTTCGTCAGTGTCGCAGAAGGCGGAGCAATGTGCGGCAGCGGAGAGCCAAAGGGAGCGGGCTGTGCGTGCTGCCCAGAACGTGAGTGCTCTCCTGTTCCTGAGGATTTATCTGCTCAAAAGAGAACTGCATTGCTTCACAAATAGGCAAAATCAGTAGAAAAATACATCTCTTAGTGTATTTAGAAAAATGAAAGGAGTAAAGCCCAAACAATAAACCACAGTTGTCATATCTTGTCTACAAATGTGTTTGGAAACTCGTGGTTAATCCATATAGTTTGGAGTGTTTCTTTGCTTTTCTAAGCTGGGGAAGCAAGAGACTTTGATAAGTAATTTTTTGAGTGTTGTAAATTTTCTTATTTGGTGCATATTACTATGTTATGCATGACATTCTGGGAATAGAACTTCTAATTTTCTAGAACAGAATATTTATAGTTCCCAGCCCTTCTCAGGCATTCAGTTGCTAAGTATAGCTTTGTCTGTGACAAAGCATGTTAAGAAAGAGGATTTCTGGGAAGTATAAATACAATAATTAATCTGAATGATATAGTAGAATTGTGCTTAGGTTATGGTAATTTTCTAACAGTAACAGCTGACAAGAATCATCACCTAATTAGCACAGACTTATTAATTCTCTATCCTTTCAAGTAAAGGCTTGTGGATTTTTTTTTTTACATTTTCATAATTAAAACTACGATTGAGAGTTTGACCATTTAACACCTACGATGGCCTACACATTTTTTGTTTTCCTTGTTACTGGTAGTGTATAGGCAATGTGATTCAGATGAGGATCTCTGGAGTGGGCAAGAAAATTCCTCTTTTGAGACAGCTAATGTAGGAAACTCTTTGCAACAAATCTGTTGAAAAGTTGGTAATCAGTTTGTCTTCTCATTAGCACTTAGGTGGAGCCTGTGAAGAGCAGTAGTTTTCTGCCTAACTCTTTCACTTTCACAGTGGAGAGTTAAATTTCTGTGGACGTGCTCTGGGTACGTGCTAAGCCAGGAGGAAAAAGGTGCCCTACAGACTCCTCTGTCCAGCCCACTGCAGGCTGAGTTGGGAATGCCGTAGGTAGGAGCCCAGACCAGGCATTCTGGGTTGGTGCATTGCCTCTGAAAAGCTGTCATTTCTTTTTCTTCTCTCACCACCATCTATGGTAGCTTCCATCTTGGTGCACCATAGGTCAGTTGATTCTTGCCTCCTGTGGCTTTTAACCTTATGCAGCTCAGTTTTCCTGTTGTTCAAGTCTCCTTTGTATCTCTTCTGCCATCTTCAAATCAGAGGTTCACAGCCCCTTTCCTCTTGTTTGTCACCTCTGCTGCTTTCCTGTTCCAGAATCTTCCACCCTTCCAATTAGCTGGCAGTAAACATAATATTTTTCCCAAATGCAGGCAATATGATATGGCACTGAGATGTCCAGAAGTTCTCCCTGCAGGTTTTAGTGGAGGGGGAATCAGATGACAAATGAGGAGAGCTGATGCTTTTCTTGGCGTCTTTTCTCTAATAATGCCATCTCAATGTATACCCTCTACTCAGTTCTCGGATGCTTCAAAGAATTAGCCAAGTTAGTCACAGTTATCCAGGCTTTATTTCAACAATTCTTTTTCAGTTCTGCGTGTATTACTCTGGTTCCTCATTTGTGTTAGGTCAGAAGAACTGTTTTCTTGTGGGATTTTTTATTTATTCTGCTCTGTGTAGGATCCTAGGTGGGGTAAGATTCAGAAGTGTATGAATTGATGTGGGTAACATCAGTTTTTTTCTGATCTGAGGAAGAAGGTGTGTTTTTTGAAGTGTTTGCAAGAGTATGGTGTATTTGAAAGGACTGTCTTGTGCAGTCTTTGAAGTGGAAATTTGGAAGCTGCAGTGTAAAGCTTATTCATCTATCAGTATTCAGAGAAGTGTTCATGAGTCATGTTTTCATATTGTGATATTCATTTCAACCACTCTCAGTGCAGTCCATGTAAGCTTCCTTACACAGTCATTAGTCCATTTCAAAAGACAGGGTAGTACAATGTGAAACATTTTGCTTTGGTCTTCAGTGCTGTTGGAGTCTCTTCATGAATGGATTAGTCATAGTTTGTGTTTACCTGTTGGGCAGCTGCACTGCACACTTTGCTCCACACCCTCGGTCCCGTTCCTGAGCCCTGTAGGAGTGTGCTGTGTCTCCCTTCTCTCATGCCTCGTGTTCTGATCAAAGATCACCATGTAGATAAGATAGATGCAGGGTGTGTATTGTTGAGCAGACCAGTAAGTGCCACTGCATGCCTAGCACACAGATTAGACAGCCTGTAAAAAGTAACCATAAGTAACCATACTACAGTAAGAATCACTAAGTTTGGTCTGTTCAGCGTGTTCTTGTAGAGTTTACAGCTTCTCAAAAGAGTTCAGCAGTCACAGAGAAAAGGATTATGAAGGAGCTTTGTACAGAACTCCAGTTTCATGTACTGAGCATTTGTGAGATTAACTGAGGGGAGGAGGAAAAGTGATTTCTTGCTGCATCTCCGTGTTTCCTTGATTGGTTTTTCTAATGCAAGATTATTTTAAATTTAATGAATAAATTGCGTTGTAGTTACCTTTGATGTGGACAGGTATTGCATGTGTAAAAATGATTGCTTCTATCAGTGGTCACAAGGCAAGGCTGAATTTAAATCAGGGTTTAGCTCATAATTTTCATTATTGTGACCTATCTTTAAAAGTATTCATGCAAGTATTGTGTCTACTGCCCTTGCTTTTCAGAATTGTCAGCTGGAATTCACCATAACCGTCAAGAAATCACCTGAAAATATATTTTCCCTTTAAAGCTATTGGCAGTTTTGTGGTATATTTGTGTTGAAGATACCTATTCTGACTTAGTGCAGGAAGACTAATTATATGTTTATTTATTTATTTAATGAATGTTAGAATTTGTTGACTGTTAATTGAAAATTAGGTTGCCATATTTCCCTGGTTTATAATCTGTTCATTACTATGAAGTAATGCATGGACTTCCACTTACCTGCATTACTTTATGTGGAAGTCAGAAAGCAGTATAATACTGTGTTCATGTATATAATTTCCAGTGAATTTTGTACAAAAGTGTTGTGGAGTTAAGATCCTCAAAAGTGTTAAGATATACTGCTTTTAAAAGGCTCAAGTATTCTGGTTTTTCCCCCTTGCTTCCCCTCAAGTGTCCTACACTTAATTGTACTGTGTTGCAGCAAGTCCTCTAATATTGTGTCAGATGTAGAGGTAATTCATCATGGTTTGCCTGGCAACTTGAAGGAAGTGAGTGTGTGAAAATGGGCTGTCCATTTCTTACAAATACTGGGATCATGTTCACGTTGTCTCATCACTGTCTAGACACGGACACATAGTGAAAATAAGGAAGAAAACTGTGTATCATTTCCAGTGATAAAATGCCATAGGTTCTTCCTGCTGCTGTTCAGTACCAGTTTGGGAGCATTAACACTTTTCTTTTGTAATCTGTTGTCAGAAAGTCTGTTTCTGTCATTTGATGTCAGTGTCCCATTCTGGTAGAGTGTCTCAAAAGGAAGGAGAATGAGGGAGAGGCAGCTGGCCATACATTTAGAAAAGTAGACTGGATTTAGGAGGATCTGAGGCTTTGCTGCAACTTTTGTATGACATACAGGCAAATAATTTGCCTGTCTAGTCATTTCCTCAGTTTTACACAAGGCTGTTATCATTTCCCTTCTCTTGGCCTTTGCTGGCTTAGTCTACTGAAATGATAAAATGCCTGAAAAATAAATGGTTTCTGATTTCTGAATATGTACCTGCCCACACTCCTAATATAAAATGATATTCCTTGAATCTTAATGTAACTATGACTGCAGGGAGTAGATGGTGGTCTGTGCTGAGTGATTTCTAGTATGTGTGTATCATTTTCCTTCTGTTCTGAAAAGCAAGTTTCCAATGCATTAAACACTTCATTAAAATAAAAATGTAAAAGCTAGAGTACTGGTTTGTCTTTGAGTTGAGGTTTTTTCCTCCTCTTGTATTCAGTCAAGTAGAAACCCTGTGCAGCTGCAACCTGGTGACTTGTAGCAAGAATTTGGCATAACAAAGATCTAGTTTGGCATCTTCAGGGAGTGCAAAAACCAAATTGGGGGAGAAAAGGAAGTTCCTTAGTGACTAATACAAATGTTTCTCTTGTGTCTTGCTGGCCTACGGGCAGAGCATGTGGTTCAGGCTTAAGGAAAGGCAGGGAAATCAGTTGAATTTGAAGCACATCTTAAATAGTTCTCAGTCTGTGTGGTTTTGATGGTGTTTTAGGTTTTTCTAAGCAGAATATGGCCTTAATGAACATTGAGCTGAAAATCTGTGAAGGTGTTTCAAGGCTGTGTTCTGGAAACTGATGAAATGCCAGGCTCCCATCTGAGAGTGTAGAGATATGATGTAGCACAGTAATTACAGATGCAGGCTGGCTGTACTGATCTGTGGAGGAGGTTACAGCTGAAGCTCTGGTCTCATGTCACTTGATACTGAAAAGCACTGTTTGGAAACATGTTTGCAAATCCTATTTGAGTAATTCAGCTTGATCTTGCTCTTCCTATTTACACCTTTCCTTTCTAGTCATTTTCCTAGAATGTTGTGCATATCTGAATGTTTAAATTGATGGTACTGTTACATCTTGTCCCATCTTAAATATAATAATATTTCATCCCTAGAACAGAGCTGGTGCTGGAGGCAGCTACTGAGGGTTGCACTGGGGCTGGCCCTCAGTGGCTGTGCAGGTGACCTGATGTGGGATGACAGAGAAACCTGGCCTTTGCTGTGTCTGGGCCTCCCACCCCCTTAATGGTAGTTCTGGGTATGTATGGCCAGACTTGCGAACGCAGATTTGGGCAGGGCTCACCCCACGTGGGTGTGCCCTTCCAGCCTGCGCAGTGGATTGTTTAGGTGAGGCACAGCGTGCGCAGAACTGGCCCCATCCTTTAACTCCCGAGGTCCATCTGCCACGGCCAAGCGAGCTTGGACAGTGACAGTGAAGTCCTCGGGACTGTCACAGCACCCGGTACTGACCAGGGCTGACCCTGCTGAGCATCCGAAATGTGACGGGATGGGATGGCAGGGAGGCATTGAACTGCCAGGGGACGGTCCCCACTGAGACTTGAACTCAGGACCTTGGAATTCAGAGTTCCGAGTGCTCTCCTGTACACCACGGGACTGTCCCCAGTTCTGGGTGGCTGCAAGGTGTTTAATACATAGCATTATCATCTTCTGTAATGCACAGAATTTCTCTGCTAAAGAGAAGTAGTCCTTAGAAATTTTTTTTAGATTCAAGTGAATGTACCTAAACTGTGCATGTCCTATACTATTATTTTTTTTAAATGTTAGGAGTTTTACATCTTTGTTACTTGGTTTACAGAGAGTTTGACTGAATGGTGTTCTAAAGCTGTAAGAAGAATATTCCAGAAGCATTGGCAACATGACCTGACTTGTGCTGAGGAAAGTTGTTTTACTTGTCAGTAACACTCCCAATGGGAATGCAAACTGAGACACTACTCCAAGGATCTGAATAATTTAGTGTGTTGCTGTACTCTGCTGGGTCACAGCCGAGACAGTGGGTTATCTTGGTTTGTGTTTTCAAGCACTGACATGCCTGTTTGAGTGTTTATGCAAGCTGGGAGTTTTATTTTTAAAAGAAAACATGGAGGATAAACTTAAAGACTACTTACGTAGCACACTATTTTTTTCAGTAACTCTGGTGTAGTTTAGTGAATATGCAGCAGTTTAAAACTATCCTTGGTGTAGCGTTAAATGTTCATGATAAAAATCCAAAGACTTAATAAGGGCTAAGCAGTTGACAATGGTAGGCTTCAAGAGACAATCTTAAATTAAATGGACAGTTCATTCTGTACTCTGCTTTCAGCATACAGGGAAAAGGAATTCTGAGTGGAATATCTGTCTGAAATTCAAATGCAGAGCAAAACCTTTGTTTGTTTAATTTCAATTTTCTTCAAATTGTAATCTGAAAATTTTGTTTTCTTTTGCACCAGTCTGCAAGAAACTTGGAAGGTAGTCTAGTCCTGCAGTTTTGTGACACTCTTCCAATTTATGTCATTGCCCTTGAGCAATATCAAAACACGATCACTTGGATCTATTCCGTAGTCTTTAAGTGTGAATTGCTGGGATAGGTCCTCCTAATAAGCCACGATGATGTCAGTGTATTGGAAAGAGCTATCATTATGAAATCCATGTTAGTGGTTTACCTCTCCACTGACCTAAAACACTTCCTTTTGACATAGGTCTGCAATTCTAACTGTACACAAAAAGATAAGTCATATGTAAAGAAAGACTTGGGTTATGTTACCTTTGGGCACCAAATTAATGTCTTTCAAAAATTGTGGAAACATAAGGACTTTAGGGTGACAGTTTCTGATGTTAAGGCTGCTCTGCCTTGCTGCATCAGACTTGTCACTCTGCCTTTCAGAGGGCTGTCAGGCTGGTCACATTGCAAAGCTTCAAGCTCCTGTTGCTTGGGTTTACTCTTCTATTTGCCACCTTGTAGTTGGGGGGCGGAAATAAGAACAGAAACAAACCAAAAGGGAATTAAAAAAAAAAAAACAAAACAAGAGAAAGCAACAGAAGAAGCTGTCACCTTTTATACATTGAGCTATTACAATCTGTATGGAGTTTTGGTTATTTTTTATTTTGAAACAGTGTGCCACAAAATGTAAGCACTTCACAATCAATTGTTTTTGGCATGCATTTTGTTTGATTGTATAGTATGTCAGCAGTTTGAAGATTAATGAAATACATGTATGTAAATATTTTGAAAAATACTTCCTGTCAGTTCAGTCTGAGGAAAGTAGATACACAGTGTATGTGAAAAGCTGGGTTTTTTTCATTGAATGGCTGCAAACTGAAGCAAAATTGTGCATCTATTCAATTATAATCTGTCATACATCATGTTTTAGGGAGATACATGAGTAAAATGTGTGATGACTGAGAGAGTGTCACTCTGGTTATAGGCATTCGAAGTTACGTTTACAGCTCAGACAAAAGTATGGATTTAGGTTGCGTGGGAAGCAGCATGGAGACCAAGTACCTGATGGCACACAGTGGTTTGGACAGGGAGTTTCTGGGACAGTTCCTCTTCTTACCGTCACTCTTCCCTGTCTCTGTTCTCAACTCCTCCGAAGGCTTGGCCTCAAGCTGCAGTAGGTTGCTGAGGAGAGGTTGTTCCTCTCCCAGTCTTTTACTTTTCTTCAGCCCGTCAGCCATTTAACCTGTTGGGTTTTTATCCTTCAGGAGAAAGTCTTTTATATCAATGCAGTAGCTGCCAACTTGAGATCAAACTAATTCTTACTGTAGTTATTTTTAACAGAACAACATAAGAATCTATTATGCTCCAAATAGGTGGGGTTACTGAAAGCTCTATTTTATTCTCTTGTGTACAAGCAAACAGACAGGAAGCAGATGTTCTCCAAGTGTACTCTGAAGTTAGGCCAGGCACAGTAAGTGAAACTTCCTTACAGGTACTTGGGCTTGAGTTGACAAGAAAATCAAATGCAGAAATAAAGGCATTGTATGTTGTTATTTATTTATTTTTGGCTTTGGTGTTTTGTGGTTTGGGTTTTTTTTAATTGGAGTGATTTCTATTCCCTTCAGCAAGGCATCCTGTCAAAACTAGTTGAGTTCCTTAGAAGCTGGTTTCCTTTTCCACAGTATAAGAAAAATGATGACATACTTCACCGACTGGTAAGTGATCACTTTTTTATTTTTCCATTTCCTTTCCTAATCCGCAGGTCTTCCTGCTCCTCTGAGAAACATCTTTGCTCTGTGTTGTTGGTTTTGGCTCTAAGAGTTTTACTTATTCTTCACGTAGGACTGAGTCTGGTTTTCAGAGTTACTGTGCCAAACTGGGCACAAAAGGACAGGAACATTATCAGTAGCCAGGCTGAAGATGTTAAAGATGTGGGAAGTAAAATAAAATATAATAAAATAAAATATGTGAGAAATTAAGGGAATTCTTGAAAGCAGCCTGTAGCATAGGTAGCCCCTTTGGAAGGCAGTGGGCAGGCTCAGACTGAGAAGGTCCATACGTTGCAGCTCGGGGCATTGCAGAGAATGCCTAAGACAGAAGGCTCTGGAGCTTCATCCGGTTATTGCTTCACCCTCTGTTTCAGCTGAGCACCACCAGCTGTACTAGCCCTCGACCCATCCTGGCCTCTGCTCCTGCCCTGCTGTCTACAGGACTTGTGCGTTTGGGGGAAGCAAAGCAAACTTTGGCACTGTGGTTGTGATGCTTCAGAACAGTGCCCTGAGTGCAGCTGTCCTTGCAGTGCTCTGGCTGCAGGGAGGTGCAGGACTGGGGTCTGTGCTGCCCATGTGCTCTCATCTCAGCAGCTCAGAAGCATGTTGGGTGTCCCAACAAAGGTCGTATTCTTCTCCTCCTCCTGGAGCCTGCAAGTCAGCCCAAGTCAGCCTGTATGTGTTAGATCTGAAGGGTAATAGTTCTACCCCAGACAGTTAAAAATAGTTTTATGCTGCCTTTATACCTGTTCTCTGCAGCATGACTTTCTAGCCAGTTCAGTTTCCAGTCTGGGCTTGTCTCAGATCTGCTTTAACTTCTACCCACCTGCTTCAGGCTTGCAAATGTCACTTTAGTGAGACTGTTCCAGAATCTAAAATTTTGATTGCTTCTTTTTCTACTATGATGTAGGGATGATGTCTTAAAATGTAGCTTTTAAAGAAAATGTCGAGCAGCATGAGAATTTAGGATTTTCCATTTCCCAAAGAGTTCTGCCAAACCCAATTGCTATCTCTTCTTTATCTCAGGAGGACAAAATTTCCTCTGAAATGTCTCATTAGTGATCTTTGATTGACTTTTTTCTTTCTCCCTCTTCCCCTGTGAATCGAAGGTATTATCTTAACAGCAATTTTTAGCCTCACTTTCTTGAGACGGAAACAGAACGTGGAGAACCTGTTTGTCCTGCTGCATATGACAGCAGGGTACTGAAATGACACAGGATGCATTGGAGGAGGGCAGAGTTTCCTCTTGCATGCTGTCCTGAAACAAACATTTTCCATTAAAAGCAGAATGCAAGTCATCTGAGGTGACATCAGTATATAGAATAAAACTTTTAAACCAGCTCTCTTATGGTTTCATAAAGAATCTTATTCTTTCAGTGGCAGAACTGAACAGATTTTGTATTGTGAAAATGTGACACTTGTGTTAAAAGCTTCTATTGGAGGGTTTTCAGAAAGACTTCCCTTTCTCTCCTGTAATTAGCAAGATACAAAGATGCACATGTTCAGTGTTGTGTTTTGTTATGACGTTCTTGACTTGAAGTGTTTTGTAATTATGGTTTGGTGCAGTATGCAAATTAAAATTTCAGGAGGCTTCTCTGATGGGTATATGTATCTTCAAGAGCTGCATATTTGTCTTGAAGAGCTGTAGTAGGGAAAAAGGTAGCAGATGCTTATCATGGCATCAAATTCACAGGTGAGGAACTCCCTAAAGTCTGCATGGAGTTTAGCAAGTGAGAGGTTTTCAGAGCCCCATGCTGTTCCATGTTTGGATTAAGTTTCCTTGGGAAAGGTACAGAATTCTGCAGGAGAGGACTCCACTGCTTGGGCCTTGAGTCCAGTGCTTTGACCCTACTGTTACTAAGTGTCCACAAGTGACTTGTTGTTGACTAATTTTCGGTATCTCTATTTCTCTCTCTCTAATGTTTGTTTGTTAATGATATAAATGATGTAATGACATTTAAAAAAAGCTGTTTGCTGATCTTCTAATAGATGCAGTACCTCTCTGATTCTTATGCAAATATGTTGGCCTGCTCTGTGGCCTGTTTCCAGTTATTGTTACTATCTGGGTCAGATCACAAAGTCAGTGCTATGCATCCTGCAAGTCTGAACTGTTAGGTTGTGTGTGAGTTTTTAAAGTTAAACAAGTTTAATAAAAATTAAGTAGCTACTTGTGATATATGTGAAACATTCCTGTACTCTTTGAGAACAGGTTGATGTCAGTGAAGTGTAGAGTGTCTGGGTGTTTTCCTTGTTCTGCAAACTTAATGTCAAGAATTTGCATTTCTTTACTAATGCCTGTTTTTTCTCCTGCCCTTTTGTGGTAAGGATGTTGGATTTCGATTTGACACTCTCCGTACCATCCTGCAACAGGAAGTTCTGCTGCAGGAGGATGTGGAACTGATTGAGTTCCTTGACCCCAGTATCCTGTCTGCGGGGCAGTGTAAGCAACAGGAAAACAGACAGCTTCCAACACTGCGCTCCCTAGCAACTCCTAATATTTGGTATTGTATAGAGAATATCTACCACTGTATTTACTGAGAAATAAAAAATGTATTGTGTGGGTTTGATACAAAATGCAGCATTAAAGTAACTACCTTTTTCTCACAATTTAGTCTTTGGTCCACTAGGCTTCAGATTTTTTATAAGTGTGGGGTTTTTCCTCAGGCATTTTATTGAAAGAGTGAGCTTTAATCTGAGCTAGCTACTTGAACAGGAATGGATACTTCCAAACTAATATATTCAATAAAGAAGAACTAATGTGATTGATTAATTCATTCATTTCTAAAGCTATACAAGGTGGATTTTGATAAATGAGACATGATTGTGAAGACTGAATTTTCAAAAGTAGGTTTTTTTGCTGTGGTGTTCATAAAATTTGTGGGAGGTGTGGGGAGGGATGAGGTGGGATATGTAATTAATTTTCAGATGTAGAATACAAGAAAAATAAAGACTATTTAAATAGGATGCATTGAAGTCAGCAGAGTCTTGTGGAATTCACTCAGGAATACTGAAGGAGCTGACTGCAGCATTATCTGAACAGCTACCACCTGTATTTGAAAAATCATAAGATTGTGGTTTTTCTGAGAGTGTCGTGCTGAGAAATGCACAGGGGTCAGTATATAAAGATATCTCATAACATGGCCCCAATGCTATTTTCTCATGTTAAGAAAATAGATAAAATTATTTCAGAGTCACATCCCAACTGTTTAAGTTATATAATTATTGATGCTCTCTTGCAAACGAGAACTTTTGAACCAGATGTTTCTGGTCCTAGCATTATTTGGTTTCTTCAGCTCTTCAGATGATAAAGTACGTTCACAAAATAAGTGAATATTGCTCAGCTTACACATGACACTGAGTTTGTGTTTTCATAGAAAAGAGGTTAAAAATAGATTGAAGAAATACCTGGAAATTGAATAGAAAAGTTAATAAGGACAAAAGTCTAATGCTGCACTTGGGAAGGAAAAGTCAAATTATTAAACACAAAGTGATGAATAGTTGGGTATGCAGTACTACTCCAGAAAGGGATCTGCGTAGCATTGGGATGGAACATTGTTAGGATGTGCAGAAGGTGGCTGGTAAGAAGGTGGTGATCGGTCAATTGTTCAGTTCAGAAAAGGGAAAGATATTAATGCAATTAATATGCCAGTGATTCAGACTGGACTTGAGGGAAATGTTTTGAACTCTAAGGATACTCATGAGTTAGGCTGTCTGCATGGGTTGTGGAGTCTCCATTTTCATCTTTGGCCTGTCTGTGATGATCTGCATTAACCAGAAGCTGAAAATGGACAAAGTGAGCTCTTAAAGTCTATTTAAGTCTTTCATTGTAGTGATTTGTGTGTGTGTGACTTTAATTTTTGTAATGTGTTGAGGAAGTTAGAAACTGTGTGTCTGTTTCTTTTAAAGGTAACTACATATTTGGAATATTTTAACCCTGGACCTTTAGTGAAACCTATCAGGAGCAAGTAGTCCTGAAGAGTTAACACTTGTTGAAGTTTGACCACAAAACTGTCTACAAAACAGAAACCCAGAGATTACGTCTTATTTTAGAAATGGAAAAATACTCACTGTGAATACCTCCAAATCTAAATGCAGGATACACAGCTTTAAGGGTTGAAGAAAGTTAATATTTTTCATTGAAAAAAATCAGGAAAACGATGGTTGTAATGCCCCTTGATGCTAATAATCCATCCTGTCTGTGAAGATTGTGATCATTTTACAAAGCTGTAACTAAAATAATATATATGAAACACAGTGTATTTTCTAGCAGTTACTTATTTCTATTGAATTTTTCTAGATGAAAATAACTTTATAAATTTTTTTAGATATCCTTTTGAAATAACTAAACTGAGATACTAGGAACTCTGTTCTTCAAGAATTTTCAAAAGCTGCCAAATTATTTAAAATTATTATTCAAGCCATTTTTATAAAAATGTGTTAAAAACTAGTGGTGCGTTGGTGTCCCAAGTTAAATGAGTCAGACTGTAGAAAAAATAACAGCTGGCATTACTTGAGGGATTGACTCCCAAAAGAAACATGCCCTTCCCTACTGCACTCTTGAACCTGGAATTGCAGATATTACAGTTCCTACACGCCCTGGCTTATAATGCTGAGTAGTCAGAGTTTTCTTTTTCTATTTTCTTTTCTTTTTTTTTTTTTAAAGTCGTATGTGTATGAGAAACCAAGCTTTTAAAGTGATGCATTATTCTTCTACTCATGCTATAAAAAGCTGGAGAAATGTTTCCTTAGAGTATACCAAGCGTGTAATACCATGTACATATTCACCCAAGTCTGCCACTAGGAGCAGTTCTTGGTGTTCACAGCTCTCTTCAGGACCTACATAAAAGCCCCATAATAAAATGTTGTCATCTCAAATGTAACTGAAAACTTTGTGATTTTCCCACTTGTGTGACCTCAGGAATCTGTGGTTGATGATATTTTCTCTGTTTGCAGGGATGTCTCGCTGTTTCTTGCCTTTGTAAGTGCACTCTTTATGCTTCCTTCGTGGTGGAAGGAATCATCGTGGCTGCTGTGGGGACTAGTTTTGCTTGTCTATGCAGTCTTTAGAGTATGGGGCACATGGAGGACAGCCAAGCTGCAAATGTCCCTGCGAAAATACTGTATCCAGCTGGAAGAAACAGTGGCAAATAGCCGAGCTTTTACTAATCTCGTGAGGAAAGCTCTGCGACTCATTCAAGAGACTGAAGTAATTTCCAGAGGATTTACCCTGTGAGTCTGTATTTCGCTGTATTTAATGCACAGATCATTCAAGTCAGATGTCTTCTGTAATTGTCTTGTTACATTGTCTCCCATAACACGTTGAATTACTGAAGAACATAGTACTTAAAGGTTTGCATTTACATAAAATGGTATAGTTACAATTCATACTAAAAGAATGAATTCTGACAACTCAGTGCTAAAACCCTGCAGCCTGAAGGTGAATTAAGTCTTGCAAAACTCATATGTCTTTGAAATCTGTTCTACTAGCAATGAAATACCCAAAAAGTGGATTTTGAACTAACTCAGTTAACTATTTTGGGGAGTTGGTTGTTTTAGATGGGGATTTTTAATCCTATATTACCAAATACATGTAAATAAACTGATCTGCAAGTAATCATTAATTTAGAAAACAAAATGCTGTGAAAACCAGTCTATTTTTATGTCACAAATAACTGTCTGAAGCAGTGAGAACACAGTAATCAGCAAAGACCATCAAAGGTAATTTCCCACCTCAAATAAAGTTAACATTACTTTTTTTTCCTTGCATACAATTGTTGAAACATTTAGCATCTTAAATTAATTACTGTTGAATTTGCCTCTCTTCCACTTAAGCAGTGTGAAAGTGTTTCTGATCATTTAGCTCTTGTAGTGATTTGGTAAGTTTTGCTCATTGACTGTGTGAGAGGCCCTCAGAATGTGTTCAGTGTAGGCGGTGATTCCAAAGCTAACAGGGCTGCTTCTGTGCACTCTCAGTGGCATGATTGCTCTTCCCTTGTAACAACCTCTGATAAGTGAGATAAGCACCTATGCCAGTTAGACTTAAGGCTGAAAGAGGTAGGAGAAACGCCAACACCTAAAATACAGTTGACTTCTTTCTATAAAAACCAGTAAAAAATTCCCTTGTGTGCACCAAGAACTTTGTTCATGCCAGACCAAGTATTCTGCATTCAGGCACGTGTTCTTACATGCAAGCTTGAAACTGTAGACTTGAAATTTTGGATTAGTTTTCTAGCTTGAGATACCTTCAGTGTGCTTCATTGAAGAAATGTTTCATTCTCCCTTTGGAATGCATAAGCATGTCTTCAGTCTGCCTAGCTATGTGTTTTGTTTTGGTCTGGGGTTTTTGCTGAAGAAGCATATAGTTAAGCAATAGGCAGTCTTATCTTGCAAACGGGTTCTTAAAAGAAATTATTGTTAGGGCTTGTCCAAATTACAGATGAGAAAAACATTTGGATTTTTGCCTAAGTTTAAGCAAATGAACTTGTGGTCAATGTCTAAATTGCTGCTGCCTTGTTCTTTTCTACATATCTTAGATAACAGATTAACAAAAAACAGACTGGTCTTTAAGCTGATGCTTGATCGAATAGCCTCTTAACTTAAAACTTTGGCAAGCTTTTCAAAAGACTTTGTAGTATGGATGGAGTGGAGGAAGTCTGACTGACATCCTCATTGGAACAATTGTACAGTATAAAGAAGTCAGTGCTGTAAAAGTTTGGTTTGGTTTGGTTTAGCCTGAAGGAAGTTCTAACTCCAGAGTGTCCTTGTCTGCATCCACATGTGCAAGAGATGCTGCTGCACAGGTCAATGAGAAATTCTTTGCTTGAGGCAGAACTTTGTGTACGATCCAAAAAACTAGTTATCCTTTTTTTTTCCTAGAATTTTGCTACAATAAATCTCAGAACAAAGTTTAGCATGATCTGCTGTAGTAATCTTGTCAAAGTCTTAGTGCTTGTCCAGACAAAGTCAGATGGCAATAGAATTGGTTGCATCTGAAGAGTGAATGAGTATCATCTTGCATTATTTCACATTCTTGAAGGCCTGAGATTTCCGTCAGGTAGTACAGCTTACTGGTCAATGACAGGCAGCTGTTTTAAGGTACTGCTAGTTCAACATAGTTTATCCTGTGCATTAACCATATTGTGAATGGAAAGATACTGAAGCTGACATTTAAATAATACCAACTTCAGATTTTGACTAGTTGCACTTAGCAGAACTCTGATAAGGCAATCCCAAGTCTGTAGCTTTGGCCTGAAGTTTCTTGGGCTCCACTGCTGGTTTTCCTCCCCATTGCATGATCCATTACTATTCTTGTAGGCTAAATTTGAAATATCTGTGGCTTTGCTTTATTATACCCTATTTTCCCCTTATTAATTGATATTGGACTGTCTCTGTAAATGTTACATTATTTCTGATGAGGTTTTGGTCAGTTTTCTACAAGTTCAGTGGTTTACTACTGTGCAGTAGTGACTGCTATACTTGAATATGTATGCAAACATAATTTCACCTTCATCCCCCTCTCACCCAATAAAACTCACAGCAGCCACATAGAATAGGAACTAAGAACTTTAGCAGGAAGCTTGGACTAGATGACCTCGGTTGGTCCCTTCCAACCTTAACTATTCTGGATTTCTGTAGTCCCGTAGACTTCTCTTATATTAGCTACTCTCAAAGGCAACTGGATATTCTGATTCCAGAATGGCCCTCAGAAGTGTTGAATGCTGTTGGCATTTCAGGTGTGTCTGTGTGGTACAAGCTCTGCAATGCAGAGATGGCCAAGATCTCACCTGGGTAGTTTGGATTACAGAAATTGTGTAGCACAGGTTACACAGTGCTCTACTCAGGCAGAAAGGCAGTATTGCATTCTAATTGCTTCATTTGCAATTAGACAAATGAAGCCTGGTCACGGGTTGCAGCCTTGAATTTCTGCAGGGTAATGAAAGTATATCCATTGTTTTGCACATTATAAAATGAGAGCTGAAGGAATACATAATGAAGGGCTGCAGCAATAAGCAGCAAGTATTTATTCCCTTGTCTGTCACTGAAAGAATTAACTTCTTTTCCAAAATGCTCCCTTTCTATTATATTTTAAATTAGAATTAAGCTCTGTGAGCACATTTGGTGTATATAGTCATCCTCATAGAACTGCTTTCATGTTAGAGTGCAGTAATAGGTTTTTATTAACGTGTGTTGTCTGTATAAGTTTGTTAAAAGTTGAGAGCATATTTAAGGTTTGACTTTGAAAGTAATGGAGAAATATGTCACTGTTCTTTATAAGTAAAATGGGTCTAGAGTAGTAGGAAAGAGAAAATTCATCCTCTGCCTTTTTTCCTCTTGCTACTTGTGGCTGATATGCAAAGCTGGTAACATTTTCTGAGTCCAATTAGAATACATAGAAGACAAGAGAAAGACTTTTTACAAGAGTATGTAGTGATAGAACAAGGGGAAATGGTTTTAAAGTGAAATAGAGCAGGTTTAGATTAGATATTTGGAAGAAATTCTTTACTGTGAGGGTGGTGGGACTGAGGAACAGGTTGCCTAAAGAAGCTGTGGATGCCCCATCCCTGGAAATGTTCTAGGCCAGGCTGGATGGAGATTTGAGCAACCTGGTCTCTTAGAGGGTATCCCTTCTCATGGCAGGAGGAGTGGAACTAGAGGATCTTCAAGATCCCTTCCAGCTCAAACCATTCTATGATTCTGTGAAGATAAATGAAACATCAGGAAATTAGTGATATGACATGTCTGACATAGACATTTATAACAAATTATACTAACTTAAGATTGGTGGAATAAGGAAGAATTATTTTCTAGAAAAGACTGAAGCAAACGTTTTCAGAAGGAAATCAGGTTGTTTTGCTGAATACTTGGCAGGACATGCTGTACATGAATTGTTCTGCATTTGTTCGCTATAGGAGTTGGAAATGCTTGTGTCACTATAGCAGAACATGGACCTTTGCCTCTTTTTTTACAGTAGAAGAATTTTGCTCTTTTTCTTTGAGCCTGCTTCTGACAATTCACCTGGGGCTTGAGTCTACAAACTGATGTGAGAGTTTGTACGTGAACACTTCCAGTTGTTACCTTAAAAGGCTACAGAAACACTAGAGATTGGCATGTACTGCATTACACACTGTGTTCCTTAGTGAAATGTACAGCTAGACTAGCATTAGACATTTACATTTAAAAATGGAAATGAACACAGGGTCTTTTTTATTTTATTCATATTTTAAAGTTGTTTGTGTGATGTTATATAAACTACTTTAATATCCGTCACATAATTTACTGTGGTATGCGGATATTTTATATCATGTTTCCGCTGGCATATTCAATATATGGCAATATTTGGCATGAATGTGTTAATCACATTTAACAGACTGATATGGGCCCGGCCTTGCTCACTGGGTGGGCTGCATTGCTTTTCATATTTGACAGCGAAGGCCATTGGCTGTTTCCCCTCCCGGTCAATGTGCAGCATGGCCCAGCTAAGCACATGGAGCAGGACTGACATTTTGCCAGAAGGGTCAGGTCTGCTGACTCAATCAGCTTTTTAAGTCAGATGGGCTACAGAAATAGTTGTCAATGCAGCAACACTCCTCAGTCTTGCCAGGTACCCTGTGTGCTTTTCTGTTTTAAATGACTGTGGACATGGATTCACCTCCTCACCTGTCCTGGGAAAGGTGAGAGCAGAAGCAGGCTTCGAATTCCCAGTTAATTTATCATCCCATTGTCCACGCTATGTTCATTCCAGAGATGATTCTATCAAACACGGTCCCATAACGCAGAGTACACCTGGGCTGTTGGCAGTGTCTCAGTCATAGCTTTGGCATCA
Organism: Sakesphorus luctuosus; assembly: GCA_013396695.1. Classification (NCBI taxonomy): domain Eukaryota; kingdom Metazoa; phylum Chordata; class Aves; order Passeriformes; family Thamnophilidae; genus Sakesphorus; species Sakesphorus luctuosus. Next base: position 285,298 of record VWZD01005127.1, on the reverse strand, counting down.
GATTGTATATGAATACATGTAACGGGAGCTTAATCTTACACAGACATGCGTAGTGCTCACCCAGGTGACAACTCATTTTGCTTCCAAATGAGGCAATTTCTTACAGTGCTAAAGCCATTCTGAAGTATATTCTAAGAGGCAAATGGTTTTTTTGCCTGAGCAGGTGGACACCCAAATACAATTTCAGATGTGCTTGTGTTGTTGCATACATTTCGTGTGTTTACCTGTCAGAACTCCCACAAACACAGCTGTCAGTCACTGCATGATGGTAAAATCTATGTAACCACTCAAATAATATTTTTCTTGAGCTAGAAAAGCTTCTGCATGGAGAAGGTTAAATGAATACAGTGTTTTGCATGAATAACTATGTAGTGGCACATTTTTTCTGCAAAAATTATTGAAAGAATAAGCTTGGATGTAAAGAGCTATATGCTAAATACCTGTTTATTAAAACTTCCAAAGCTGACAGTGGGCTTAAACTACTTTTGTGTCAGAGATAAGGTTATGGCTTACCTGTTCTTACTGTATCATTTTGGAAAATTTTAGAGAAAATAAATGTGCATAGGAGTTTTGCCATGGCTCAGATGAGAATAGAATCAGGCTGTCTACTGAGGAATCCTGGCTGCTATCTGAAATATTGATGAAATATATCATTGATAAGATGGATTTTTTTTTAGTCTCATAGTTTCTAAGTGGCTTGAAAAAGTTTTCTAAGTAATGGAATAAGAAAACTGTTGTACTGTCTTTTAAAAATACTTTAGGCCATCTGTACAGTTGTATCACATTTTACTTTTCAAGTTTGCTTGACAGGGTCAGTGCCGCTTGCCCATTTAATAAAGCTGGACAGCATCCCAGTCAGCACCTGATTGGTCTCCGGAAGGCCGTTTATCGATCCGTCAGAGCCAACTTTCGAGCTTCAAGACTGGCTACTCTGTACATGCTGAAAAAATATCCTTTCTGTAAAAACCCACGAGTGAAGATGTTCCATGTAACCTACCTGCAGTTGTGCCAATGTTCAGTGTCAGGTTGTCCAGAAATATACAGTATCTAATTACATATCTAAACAAAATAAAGAAAAGGTAGCATAGTAAATTGGGGCTTTTGCGTTTTTTTGAAACATGCTTAAAATGTTTGCCTTTTTCTGTACTGTGCAGTGTGCACTGAAAACACTGTCCCAGTTACTGACACCCCTGCCTTTGGTGTAAGTATTGATGATGTGTGTCAGAGTCCTTCAGGATTTTGTTTCATAATTCTTCTTTTCCCCTTGCACCAAAATGTCCTCTTCTCTGAACAATATGGCCTTTCACTCAACGTTCTATGTTCAAAGGTAAGTTGGTTTTCTGTTTCAGACAGGCTGGGTGAAACACTGAGTACATTAATTTAGCCAAAAGGCACATTTAAGAGCAAGGAGTTTCTGCTCTGAATCAGAGCAGAACACTTTGTTCAGATTCCATTTTGTAAAGTGCCATCTGTAGTTCTTCAGTGAATTGATACTTTATTTAATGGCATTAGCATTTCAGGGTTTTTTCCATGTTTATTGTATTTATTGTACTATATAGGAAATAACAATGTATTAACCCTAAATTATAGCAAAAATTAAAATAAATATGTTCCAAATCTGGGGAATAAATACGTATAAGGAAGCAAAAGCTGATGGTAATGTGAGTCTTGAGAATCTGACATGACAAATTACTTCTTTTGTCTTCCTGAAACTTAATATTGATTAATATATGCTGTCTGGCAAATGGATGGGTATATTGAGTAGTAATGTGTATACACACAGTGGCACACACAAAGCTACAAGTGTTTGCATTCACTTTGAAGCCAATTAGTATTTCTTTGCAAAATATTAATTTTTGTAGGGACAAACATCCTCATTCGGGGATCAAGACTTAGGTCTGAGGAATAAGGTGTATTTACTATGTAAAGAAAGGAAAAATTACTTAGATTAGGTCAGACATGTTATTGAGAGTAACCGATACCCAGCTTGGAAATAGTCAAGAATCACTTCTAAGAACATGAGAAGAGAGGTCTGAAAATAGGATCAACTAACATGTCCTTCCCAAACATCCTCCAACACGAAGAAAGTCAGTCCAGCAATGGTTATTACAGGTGTGTAATGGCTGTTGTGGCCCGGAAAGTTACAGCTTCAAGGAATATTGGTGTTTATTAGACTGTCAACTAGTTTTATAACTACTAAATTTAAGGAATGACTTTACAAATAAGGAATGGGAGAGAAGAAAATTCTGTTTATTTTGGATAATTTGACACATATCTGTCTTTAAAAATTTATACAAAATTACAATGTAGATATCACAGTAGTAAGAGTCAGCAGAAATAAATGGCCAAAAATTTATTGAAGTTGAGTGTATATAGGTCGATTCTTGACAAATGGAAAGAGAAGCATTGTGTTTGTGCAGAATATAGGGACAAAACCAGTGGCAGCATGTGGAGGGGTTTTCCCCACCAGGAAAATTAAGGGCAGCTTTAAGGTAAGTCCAAGTTGCCCTTTTTTTGGTTTTTTTTTCCCTGCTATCATGAATGCCTGAAAACATTATGTATATTACACGAATATTGATGGCAAGGAGCATCTTTCAAATAGTTTCCAGTGCACTGTGCAAGTAAATACTACTCTTACGATGGAGGGGCCAAAGATTCCTTTGTGTTGAAAGCATTTACAGCTGCAACTTGTGACAACTTTAATGCCCTCTCCGTCATTGGATTGTTAGCACAGATCTGGTCTACAGCAAGGAGAAGGAGGAACTGGAGAGATTAAATAAAGAGTGAGGCGATAAATTGAAGGAGAGGAATGCTGATAAATTAAAGGAAAGGAGTTTCCATCCAAAATCTGGCAATGAGATCCTTATTCTGACTTTTACAATTCTTTTTAGTAAGTTGGCTTTGCACCAAATCAGAGGATAATCTCAACTTTCGTTCCTCTAGGCTGTTTGATCATGAAACAATGAAATTTGCTTTTTCTGAGCATTGTGAGATACATAAATCCAATAGCACTATTAGTGAATTAAAGTGGCAACAGCCAAACAAAATGCTTTTAATAGAGAAAATGGTTCCAAATATGTAAAATTTGAATTAGTATTACAAAATTACATTTAAAAAACATGAAAGCCTATTTTCCCTGGTTAGTCATCATTCTGTTTAAACAAAACCTTTTTGTTTTACTGGATATTGTTTTGTATTTCTTCGTTGCAGAGCAGATGTATCTTTGTATTTAGGCAAGTGAAAAATTTAATTATTTTTGCCTGGAACAATTTTCAATAGGAATTTGATATGCAAAACAACTCCTAGTCTTAATAAAATTTGAGTCTGCCCAGCTAACACACTAAAGATCAAATCTTAGTTCTATTTTAATTGAGGGCTGATCATTCTTTAAGGCAATTTTTCTCTTTAAAGAATTAGGAAGTGGTAGTTTAATAAGACTGTGAGGAACTGCATAGGACAGCTACAGCTTTTAACCATGGAGTGTGCATTTCATGGAAACATTTATGTGCCTGTATACATGGAAAACTTCCATAGCAGAGTTTCCTTTTCTTGGTTGAGGGTATTCAGTTGATACTGCAATGTGGGCATGATGCTTGTCATTCAACAACAGAGGTGAGCCTTTGACTCCAGATACCCTTTGTGTGTAATGTCTGTCCAGTTATCAGAATAAGGTCCTGGTCTGTGACTGGGCCTTCTGAGTGATATACAGACCTACAAAAGATTGGTAATGTGAAGTATATTCTATTTTCCTTTATCCTTGTGTTTCTTACAATCAACCTGGAAACCTGAAATTGAGCTTTATAATGCAGCAAATATAATTGTTGCCTTAAAACTATGGTAAGCATGTCTTCAACTGAGACATGTATCACTATGTATATAATGGTTAAAGTATTCTAGAAAATCGTGTTAAATTTACTAATGTAGTAAAAGATACACTTTGATTTAAGCTTTCATTTAGAACATTCTTATTTACTCAGAACTTACTAGAAATATCTGTGGATGAATTATTTTTTCAAGCTTACTGTGTCAAAATATCCCTTTCAAAACTAGTCTGCAGAAAAAGATCAATTTACTCCTCTACTATGAAAATACTCATTTATACGTACTTAACAAAATCAGCTGAACAGCCTCTTACAGGAACTGTGTTACAATACAGGTTTCACATAGGTAAAGTCAAAAAGGTTTTCCGTAATAAGCAAATCTATTTCAATGGATTGTTTCTTTTCCAGGAAAAGTAATTTCAATGAATGATGTACAGACAGTGAACAGACATTGTGCTAAATTCTGCTGTGGATTTTCATATTGTTTTAAATCTAGCCCTTTAAAATGATACAGTAAAATAAAGTAAAGTTTAATCTTAAAAACATTTCTAAATTTGTATCTCATCACCAAATGCAAACTGGAGAGCTTGTTGCTTTACTTTACACTGCCTTGAGAGATTTTTTGTTAGTATCTTAAGTAAGTTGCTAAACATATGCTTCAATGTCTTTGATTATTTCTGAGATAAATATCAAATGCATACTTTGACTCAGTAAGACTAATCCTACTGGAAGCCAAAGGGGAACTGCTTTGAACTGAAGCCATTTGCTTATGTTATAACTTCAATGGAGGCAAGGAAGAAAATATACTTGAGGGGCTAAGGTGGTACCTGTTTGGTTTAGTCTTAAAAACTAGCAGATCTAGGTATTAATCTGAATTATAGGAATAAAGAAGTGACCAATTATAAAAAATAAATTAGTAAAAACACATTTGAAGGAATATACTGATCTATGCTAATCCATTAAGAGCAGATTTTATAGCCATCAGTATTACTTCTTCTACCTAAAACTGTCTGCAGCAGATTAGGCTTTTATGTTAATGTATGTCTCAAATGTGTTAGAAGATCTGTCTGATGAGCCTGTTAGAGAGAATTGGAAGTTTTAGTTCACAGTTTTATTCATGGTGTTACAAATTGCATGAACTTGATATGTTATCATTACTTCAGTAAAACTAGAAGTTCAGCAATTTCTGCTTGTGGCTAGTGTGCCCTCTTTTAGCTAGGTAGCTGCCTTCAGTGAGTAGAATTAGTTTTGCCCAAATAAAAATTTGTTCCCAAGTAAAATACAAAAAATATGTAGTTTTACTTTAGTGTTATACTAAGCATTTGTGTCAGACTTGGTGGACCAGTAATTTAATGAGGTGGAAAGTCATATTACTTACAGTTTGTGTGAAGGGGCAGTTGGGTACTAGCAGAAACAATTCAGCATTTTCTTATGTCATTCTTACTCTGATTTGTTCATATTGGCATTGCTCAAAATCAGAACAATATGTCAGGGGAAAGAGAAGAGTATTTCTTTAGTAATCTAGAAGGTAAGGGTATAACAGGATGCAATGGCCAAAAGCTTAAAGTAGAAATTAGGCATTTGGGTTTATGCATTTACAGAAGTAAGGCAGTTCAATGCCACCTTGACGCCCGATCCCATCAGATCTCGGAAGCTCAGCAGGGTCAGCCCTGGTTAGTACTTGGATGGGAGACCTCTTGGGAATACCAGGGGCTGTAGGTTCTAGTCCTGAGGACTTCCTTGTCATTGTCCAAGCTTGCTCGGCTGTGGCAGATGGACCTTAGGACTTAAACAGTGGGGCCAGTTCTGTGCATGCTGTGCCTCACCTAAACAACCCACTGTGCAGGCTGGAAGGGCACACCCACGTGGGGAGAGCCCTGCCCAAATCTTTGTTCACAAGGCCGAGCCATACATTTACAGGATGTTGTGCAGACCAGTTGGGCAGCTCCCTGCACTAACTCCACTGAATTGTGTAATAACTCAGGCGATGCCTCACTCAGTGTGCTGGCTGCTTGGTGTGTTTATACTTAGGAAGAGCCTTGTGTGCTCTGCGTCATGGGAATCTGATTTAATTATATACAAGCTGAATGGGGGAAAAATTTGTAGCTTATGTTATTGGATGATGTTAATAATCCACTCCTCAGCTGATGCAGGATGGTGTGATACTCCAGTTCCATGGAACTATTTTGATAGGTAGGACCTGGGTATTGGACCATGTAAACTGAAAAAACTTTGATTTTGGCCTAAGTGTAAGGTGTCATTCTCTGCTGACAAGGCATAAATAGCATTATAAAAACAGACATGTATGTGTTGAAACTTTCTAAAAGTTTGATTTAGGAAGCTAATGGGGCCATCAGATCAGTTCTCTGCTTTCATTTGTCAGATAGAAATGGGAGTGGGAGGGCTGCAATAGTGGACGGCAAGGCAGGAGGTGCAGGAGCCCCCTAGGAATCCCTGGCTGACACAGAGTATGGATAATTGGCTCCTTTGGTCAAACCTCTCATTTGAGATGTTGCCTGGAATTGCTTTTGTAGTGTGACTTAGAAATTCACATGTGTTCAAACTGCTTTTTGTGGTTGTGAGAAAAGACTAACAAAGAATACAATTAGTCTCTGAGATAAGTGGTCCTGAAGGGTTTTGACCTGACTTTGCAATTTCTGATGGAGTTACTATCCTCATCCTGTGTGCTCCATCTGCTGGGCATGCTGTCAGGTTAAGTCAGAGTATCCACATTTATATGAAGCAGCTGCTGGTGACTGTTCCTAATACTCTGTTCCTAATTAATTTGCATTTCAGGTTTTTGTCTGAACACTTAATAGGCTTCTTTGTATCTAGACTTTGTGGAGAAAGTAGGGAGAAAGGTGTTTAGATCCTAGATGCTTTGCTTTACTGTTTCCTGGGACACAGAATATTATTTTTTTATGCAATGTTCTTCTGCTCAAGTAGTGAACATTTTCTTGAGCAAATCACCTTTGCAAGTTCAATCCTATGAGAATTTAGCATATAGAAAATTTGGGAGTGAAAGTGAATAGAACTTGTAGCTTTCCCAAAAAACTTATTAGTTGAACAAGAGACAAGTGCTTCTAATCAGTTTTATGTGCTAGAGATGAGAGCATTCAGTTTGTAGATCAAACTATAGATGATAAAAAAACATATTTCATATTCATTACTTTCATGAATGCTTTACAAATATATTTACATTTCTGTGGAACAAATGTGATTTTGTGCTTATGACCATCCTGTTTCAAAACAAATTTTACTATTTTGTGACCAGTTAACTAGCAAATAATGTGCAGACATCTTGAACTGTTCTTCCTCCCCAGCCTGAGGTTAGGTTAAAATTAGTGCTTTTTGAAAATAAATGCTTCCTAGTCTATGAATTATTTTATCTGTCTTCTGGTATGTTATATTGTACTTTCTTCCTGCTTTTGAAGCATTTTTGAGGGCTAGAAATGTACATTTTCCTACTGAGCATTTAAATGTGCCAAATAGTGTTGATAGATACCAGTTCACCACTCTTTGTGACAAGATCGTAGTGGGTTTACAGCAATGTAATCAGTAAAATTAGTGGTGTGACAGTCAGAGAGCTCCTGTTATTCACACTGCTGTCTGAAATGTCAAAGACCATTTACTGTAAAGATCTCTGAGTGGTCTCTCCATAGGCAGAACTCCCAGGGAATTCACATCATCCTGAGTTTGGTCTATAACACAGGCTACCTTTAAAACTTAAAGTTGCACTATTGTTCTCCTCTTTTCTCTGTTAAATATACGATACCTGGTTTGGGATTGACATGAGCTATCTCTTGGAAACTGAATAGTTAAAGATAAGCTGGTTTGCTCACTTAAGAGGTGGGTAGGGACTTTTCATCAGTCTGTTTTGTTTCTTTTCATATGTTTGTTTTTAGATGCAGGTGTTTGGTCAGTGTCTTATCTCTCACCCTTTTAAAAACTTCAAATAAGGATTGCAAAACATTCAATTAAACAGGATTCAGGTGGATTTGGGAGGAATGTATGTGCTTTCGTACAAATTACCAGGAATAAGAAACCTTATGAGGTGTTTTTTCCTTTTCTGTTTAATGCAAAAGTGGCTTTGTTTACCACCTTAACACCAGCTAAACCTACCCTCTGAACTCGGAGAGTGACAATGTGACCAGCTACATCTGTGTAGTGCCCTTCAAGGAGCTGGGTCTGGGACTGAGTGAAGAGCAGGTCTCCGAAGAGGAGGCACACAACCTGACCGATGGCTTCAGCTTGCCTGCACTCAAGGTAACCTCTCCTAGAAGGACATACGCATCCATGCAGGCTCCTGAGAAAATCTCTTGTCATGAAGTCCTGTGGTTTGCGCTCACTAACCTGTAGTAACACGGTCAGTTGAGGGGGAGATGTAATCAGTCGCTTATCATGTGTTTCTACATTCAGGTGATTTTGTTTTCCAGGTAGTGCAAGAGAAGTTGTACAATATAACATTAGAATTTTTTTCTGTGAATCATGGAAATTCAAGTCAGTGTTCAGCTTGATCAGTCTCCCTAAACCTGATTTTTTGTTCTCTGATTTCACTTGATCCCAGCTGAACAAAATAATTTCCAGACTTGTACTTACTTCTTTTTTTATCTAATCTCTTGATGTGACTATAAAGAGAGACACCAGAAGTTACAATTTAGCTGTAATTGCCAAAGGGAATGGCTGTGTTCAGTTACACTGAGGACCAGAAATCATAAGCTTGGGCCCTGCTGCCATGAGCAAGTGCGGTTCTTTTATCTTTGAAAAACTTTTAGCTGAACAGAATGACAACCATATAATGGCCTTTTTTATCTATTTTTAGTTTGAGATATTGGATATTTTTTATTTCCATGAATCACTTGGAAGGGAGATCTAATTTGAATGCAAGCCTTTGACACCCTAATGGTCCTCTGCCAAGGCAGTTCCTTTTGACATTGTTTTTTTAATGGAAAATTTCAATATTGCATGACTTCTGTCTTTCTATGGGGTTGGCTTTTTTCACTTAATTTATAGACTTCAACTTCTTTTGTTCTGACAGTAAATGTTACCAGTAACAGTGTTTACTAAACTTTGAGGCTTTGTCTAATTAATTGTAAGCTAGGAACTAGAAGAGACAGAAGCCTTGCAATTTTTTTTCTTGCCTTTTCATTAGCTGAAGTTCTAACTGCAACCATGCAAGCCCACTAATTTACCCACTGCTTTTTAAGCACAAGAAGCTGTCCAGAGGTGCCCAGGTCTTGTAAGCTAAGTCTTTGTTTACCTGCAATGTGCAGTAGTTTAACTGATACCTGTTTTAATTGAAGTGGTTGTGATGCTTTCTGGATACAGTTAAGCTCACAACTAGCAAATCTCAGTCTGTGTTAACTCATAACAGACAGTGATATAGGCTGGGTGTGGTGTAGTTAAACCTAGCTAAATGAACACAAGTCAGCCCTTAGCAGATTCCTGTGTACTTAATAAAATAGATAAACTCTGATTACCTTGGGACATACTTGTGTTGTGAGCCCTTACCACAGGAGAGAGTGGAAGGCTGAGACAAAATTATTAAAGAAGCCTGCTGTGGAGTGCAGAAAGGACTCCCTTGCTTTCTAAACTCCTTCTGAGAGAGGAGTTGAGGTGCAGGAGTTTAATCCTGCAGGTGCATGTTTAGGTGCAGGAGTTTAATGCTATCCTGGCCTCGAACTGTGTCAATGGCTTAAGTTTAAGGAATTATAGAGGTGTGATTAAATCACTTTGTCCCACAGGTTTTAATAATGGCAAATTGGATATATTTATATAAAATTAATTATTTATTAGGACAAATGAACAGACAAGTGAACAGATGAAAGATCTTAATCAGAATTATTTACTATGCAATGTAAAAGCTAAAAACCTGCTAGGAGGGTATAATATAGCATAAAGTAGTGTAGTGCACTTTATCAAAGCAATTACATTAAAGCAATTGTATCAAAGCTTGAAAAAGAAACAATCATTAAGTAGAGATTGATACAACTCACCATATGAGATAGCAGGCAGATCTCTCTCTTAAGCCCTGGGGAGTAACCATAAGAGGGGTCCCTGCTTCACAGAACAAGCTCCACACCTCAGGGAAGTGTGTGGAAGAATGTGCCATATGAAAGTTGGACCGGGCTTTTATAGTTATAAAGTGATGGACTTGTAGTCACGGATTTACAGTCCAGCAACTAGTTTAGCTGTCAAATCCTGCTTCAAAAAGCAGTATGTGTGTTTGAAGTCTGATGAACCAGGCTGGTTTCAGCATAATTTAGCATTAAAACAGCACCCTGCTGCCAGCAGTAGAACTTGGGTTGTAGCTTGCATTGTATGCATTCTCTGGGTGGATTCTAGGCCTTACTGGGGTAGACCATCCTGCCACAGCCCCAGATTTATGTGCAGTTCTCTTCAGGGCTTTTTGGGAGAACTTGTCTTTATGTTAAAATGCAAATAGAATACAGAGATGTATCCAAATTTAGTTAATATTTTCATTTTCATTGAAGCGCACGTCTAGGCTGTATGACAAATGTAGCATGTGTCTGTTGACTACCTTGTCCTTGAAGGAAACCATTTAAAGAGTGAAAATTTTTGGCTTAAGAAAAAAGTACCAATTTAAGCTGAGGAGAGCCAGTTGGATATTTTGTGTGAGTTTAATCAAAAATCAGCAGAAATCATTAGGAGTTATTGACAGACCAAGCTACTTGCAACCATAAAAACATCTGGAATTTCATTTTTCTCGTCATTGTGCCTTTTTTCAGGTAGGTTTTGGATTATTATTACCAATTCCTGAAATCCACTGTTTTTGTTTGCTACTTCTTCACTGCTTGTGCCTTATGTCTGATGGAAGGGGTTGGTCTTCTTTTGTGCATATTATAGCATGAGCTTTTGGCTTTTTATCTAGGGCACCACACATTCAGGGACACTTGAGTGATTGCTGCCCATTTGTCTGCTTTTTATTTTTGCATCCAGCCAAATCAGTCTTGCATGTATGCCCACAGTTAACTTCATATCATTCGTGTGTTCTTTTTCCTCATTAGCATCTTCTGTAATTTGAGAATTTTTTTTATTCTTTGGGGATATTTTATCAATTTGCTTCCAAGTATTTGATATATCCTGGGATATATCAAAAGCATGATGAGTAAATATTTTGTCTTCCTCAGTCTGGAATGCTTAAGAACAGGTTTCTGGCTGCATCTCATGATCACCTACAGTTGATCCCTTTTAATAGGGGCCAGTATTGCTGAGAAAATTATCATAACCTTTCCTTTTTATTTTAGAGACATAACGTGCTACTGTTCTGTCATGGTCTACTGAGCAAACAGCCTTCTCTAAACTAAGAAAACAGTTCTTTACACTTCATTGGAAATGAAAGTTCTCAGAAAATTGAAATTGTGGGTTTCCTTACTCCCAGAGAGACTTGGCCTTTAACATTGTGAATCAATTAATTTTTTTACAAGCCTTTTCCTTCTTAGTGGTATTGGTGGAATTTCTCACTTTGGCTGGCAGCTCAACTTTCTTCAGATGCAGAGTATTTTTTTTGTTGAAGTACAGTGCAGTTAGACTAGTGTTTCAAGGTTGGGTGTGGGGCAATGTAGTAGTTAGCAGATCGTGGAAATGATTGGCATTTTAAAGGGAAAAATGTTTTTTGTGCCACTGGAATTTTGGCAGCCCTTTCTGAGCTGTAGGGTGGGTGGAGATTATAGCAAATAATGAAACTGCTTGATGAAAATATGATAACCTTCTGAACATAATTGCATTTAATATCCTTCATTAAAAATTAACAGTCACTTAAGGTTCACAAGATCTGAACCTCACATGGTCTGGGATACCCTTCAAAACCAGCAGATTTTTGCAGTTTTTCAAAGTTCCTGTTGCTGGCCAAGGAATGTTTTTCCATAGTGTATCTGTACATTTACATTGGAGGCTGACTGTCTGCCCAGGTGCACAGAGCTAACCCTGCCCTCTTTTGCAGGTCCTATTTCAGCTCTGGGTAGGGCAGAGTTCAGAGTTCTTCCGGAGGCTGGTGCTGCTCCTCTCCCCATCCAACGCGTCCCCCCAGCCCTTAGTGTCCCCCGAACGGCTGCCTCATCACATCCTGTCCGATGTGACCCAAGGCCTACCTCACACACACGCTGCCTGCCTGGAGGAGCTCCGCAGGAGCTACGAGTTCTATCGATACTTTGAGACGCAGCATCAGTCGGGTTTGGAATGGCCACCCAGGACAAAGCAGAAGTCAAGAGAGCTGAACAGTCTTCAGACAGCAGTGCGCAGCTTGCAGCTCCACCTCAAGGCACTGCTCAATGAGTAAGTTTGCACGAGTTCAGAGAATGTGCTGGTAGGCAGAAAGCCTCAGGTTTGAGTTCTTTGGGTTGTAATCTTGTATCCCAGGTTAAATGCAAAAAGGGCAGATACATACAAGTCTTTGCAATCATAGGCATATCTTTACACAGTATGGGCTGAATGATTCCTGGTTCATTATAGAATTTGACCTTTTTTCTGGTGATTCTTTAAGTATGTGGGGAATATATGAAGATAAGCAGTGCACTATGATCTTGCCTTGTTTCTGTCACTCCCTTGAAAAAATATGAAACCATACTTACCTTCTTTTGATTTTGCAACATACCAAATGCTTTGGAAGAATGTTCAGCTCATAATAACTACCTAGTAAATATTTTCAAAGATTTGTCTCTGCCTTGGTGAAACAGTTGAGACTGTCCTATTCCTTTAATCTTACATATAAGAATTACTGTAATGAATGCAGGTGAGCAGTGTCTTTAAAATTTTGGAACATCTTTGGAGAATTGACTGAGTTAGAGTCTTAAAACTTGAAGAAAATAACAGTACATTAAATTATATGCTTAAAGGGATGGTGAAGTCAAATATTTATTATTACTTATTGCTGTTCTTCTCCTCATCACTTAGGGTAATAATTCTTGAGGATGAACTTGAAAAACTTGTTGGCACTAAGGAGACACCTGAGTTGACAACAGAAGCCCATCAGGTTCTAGAACAAAAAATGAAATTTATTCAGCCTCACATCCAGGCAAGCAACAGCTGCTGGGAAGAAGCCATTTCTCAGGTGGAAAGAATGAGTGGAAGAAACCCAAGTAAAAAAGGTAAATGTGAGAGATTAATTTAGCAACTAATGGGATACACTTCCGAGATGGAATGGTCAAATGGATCAGAGATAGTGTTTAGTGTTCAGTCAGTGTTCAGAATTTTAGCTGAAGAAGATCTCATAACCATACACTTTGAAACACTGTATTTATGTCAGATGACTTCACTGTAATGGCCTTGAAGCTTTTGCTTCAGCAAAAAATGCAAACGTGTTAACTCAGTCTGTTAGACCTGTGGACTCAGATCACATTTGCAGGTGTAGACCAATCGTGGCTATTTACCTTTGACTGGTGAATCACCTGTGAAGGGGTAGGATTTTGGTTAATCATCCCTGAGATGTTAATTTATTAACTGTATTAAAATTACACAGTTGATTGAAACAACAATGGTATTGTCATGAAACTTTCTTGACAGTGACATTTTCTGGAACATTTTAAATCGTGGAGGACACATTGAGTGTATAGTACCCATTTACCACCTCTCTCAGAGACAGGGAGCTAATCTTTGGTTTCCTTTAAAGTCTTACTGAGCAGCATATCCCAGTGTTTGGCCTGATGTTCCTCTCCTTAGTGACCTGTACTGCCCATGCCGTTCTTGTGAAGCACAGCCAGCTTAAATAATGGAAGTGAATTTAGGCTCTCTTGACATGGAGTTGAACCTATAATTTTTAATCTTTCTTTTTCTAAGAGCTTTTTTGCTGTCCTAGGAAGGCACAGCCCAGCATCTGAAAAATGCTGGTAGTGGAGACCACATTAAGAAAACTGGGGGGTACCTGGGGTATCAGCAAGTTACCTACAGAAATGCAAAACTGAAGTGTGCTATGCTTTGGTGATACATGGATGGAATGTCCAGTAGATGGATAGATATTGCTGGGGGCCTAGAGGCATGCAAGCCAACCTTGTTCATGCTTACATCAGAACTGGGAGCCATGGCAGGCCTCGTGCAGGCCCAGACGTGGGATAACCGAATCCGTGTGTACTTTGCCTGATAGTCCAGTTTGACAACTTCTCCCCCAGTGCTGCCTAAAACAGCCTGTGAGGATATTATTTGTACCCTGACACACTGGCATGTGCTAGCCTGTTGTGTTTTGTTGATGCCCTTCACAACCTGCAGTTCCACTGATCTCTTTTTTCCCTTTCCTTAAAAATTCTTTCTAGACTGCATGCCATGGTATTTTTAGTTATTTTAGATTTATTTTTACTTTGTGTATACATTTCACAGCAGGCATTTTTATTTTAACTTGCTTCCATTTAAAGTTCAGTACAAAAATAACTGAGTGTGTGATCTAGAAGGAAGGGATTGCGTGGGAAATAAAAAATAAAATAATCCTTCACTTTTGCCCACTGGCTTTTCCTGGAAATGTGCTGGGATTGAATCTCTATTTTGCAACAAGTTTACTAAACTACTCCACAGGAGCTACTTTGAATTATGTTGGTCATTGAAAACTATTTTTATCTGACTACATTTGACTTTCCTGATATATTTCTTAGGCAGTCCAGCTTCTGAGAGTTGACCTTTTCAAGTTGTGCATCAAATAAATCTACTGCTTCTGCTATCTTTCTACAAATCTTAACAGCTGGCCTGTCAGTCATGATTATATAAATTACTAAATTAAATTATCTTTTCTTTCCAATGCTTCTGAAAGCTTTTTGGAAGAAGATACCTTCGTGTTGAAATAATATAGCAGCTAAGACATCTTTTATGTTTTTGCACTATTATCCAAAACCAAATGAATATTTTGACAAGAGCTGTTGCAAGAACCCCATGGGAGTAGAACATTGTGTCGAAGTGGATGCCCAGCACTTTTGCTGCAGTAGTTGCTTAGTTCAACTAACAAGCTCAACCAGTACAACATCTATATAAAGAGATTAGTCTCCTTCAGCAAGTACTACATGCTTCTTGCTGTAAATCATGGTGTGTTAAAGCTGTTTTCTTACAGGTATGTTAAACAGTTCATTGTGTCAAACTCTGTCAAAGCCAAGCCTTGTAAGGATAATGGATTGAGCATTCATACACTCTGTCCACCTCCTGTTGGTGGTGATACAAGTGTATACCAAAGAGAAGCGTTCCTTCAGTGGATGCAGTTTGGCTTCTTCCTTTACAGGACTTGGTGTGACTGGTGCCATTAGTCACTGATCTTGTCAGGTACAGAACAGAGCCTGACAGCAAACAGGGTTTCAGCACCTTGAGGGGAATTTGCCTCTGAAGACAGACTTTTCTATGATTGATCTACATGTAGATACTTGCTCATTTCCTAGAGCTAATTCTAGACATTCAGTTTCTTTATTTGTTCACCTTTCTTCATCACTAATAAAATTGGTTTACCACTTAAAGCCTTGACAATTTAAGCACATGTACTGCTAATATTAGAATAGAATACTCCTTATGGCTAGTTACAGCATTGTTTTAATGATCTTTGAACCAGGACCTCTCAAACTGTTTAAACTCCATCCTTTTTCCTTTTAAACTGTCTTCACTGGAGAGAAACTAAAGCAGCAGCAGTTTTAAACACTGTGAAATCGTGATCTTGAAGCATATCCTTAGCAATGGCATCATCCTATACAGGTGGCAAACATAGCAGTCTGTGCTCATATTACAGCAGCTGGTTGTACTCCTCTGATTTGAGAAGGCAAACTTTTAATTGGTAACTTACATATATTCTTCCAAATTTGGCTTCATACCTTCAGGACCATATTTCTGTTGTTGTTGTAGTAGTAGTATAAACTTTGCATATAGATAATTCTCTAATGGCAGATCTTTAGCTCAGCCCAGGCAACTAGAGGATTACATACTTTCCTTCTTTGCAAAAGCAGGTAACTGAGCATCACTAAACCTGGCATTAATGTCAACTGCCTACTTTCAGAACACCATCCCTAAGTGTTCAATATGTAGATTAGAAATTGAAAATAGAGATAGATGAGCCCATTTTCCTTCTTAAGGGTAAATTAGTATTTATGAGTAATTATTGCTTACCTGTTCCTAAAAACCTCTCTTCAGAGATATTTTACAGTATTTCCAGGCATCTATTCCAGCACTTAATTCCGTTACCAGTAGAATGTTCCTACTGGTTAGAAGTATCTCTTGCTGCAAATTAAAAGCAATACTTCTGATCTGCCAACAGTGGAAATCCACTTCCTCTTTATAGCTCTTACGTTCTTGAAGATGATTAATATATTTCTTTCTATCTTCTCTACATGACTCCCTCAGCTCTTCCCTGACAACTATCCTTCATTTAGTCCTCTGATCATTTCCGCTGTTTTCCTCTATATTCCTTCTAGTTTGCCCGCTGTATCATTGAATGGAGGAGCCCCAGATTGGGCACTATGTTTCATCCACAGCCTTAGCAGTGGCAGGGTAGAAATGTTATTTCATGTGTCTAACAGTCAGTGCTGTTGCTTATATATACTAGTATAGAGTTCAGCTTTTTACTTGCAGCAGGGTGTAGTTGACTGGGAGTCTTCTCACCTTTTTCTCAGTCGTTCTCCCCAGTCAGTTGTCACATATTTGTGCACAAAAATTTGCACTCACTGTCACCAAACTCCTGTATCTGAAATCCAGTTCTACCTGGGCTGTCTCTCTGATTTTTCAGTATTACTTTTTATTCTAATTGTGCTCTTCAGTATCCTTGCAGATTATCCCTGTATCAGCAGATTTAATGAGATTCAACATTTTTCTTTCACTCATTGGACATATTAAAGAGTATTGTACTTGAGACAAATCCTCACTCAGTGTATTCCAGTCTGAAAATGGTAACTATGCTGTGATGCTCCAAGAGACTGTTCTATGCACCTAACAGCAATTTCTCCTGGCCTATGCATTTTGCTTACGAGAATGTCATGACACCACGTCAAAAGCCCTACTGAAAACAAAAAGCAGAATGCCTTTGGCTTCTTTCTATTCATAAGACCTGTTATTGCATTGGAAAATGAACATCTTGATTTTCAACAAACCTACCCTGGCTGTCACTTGTCTCCTTGCTACCTTCCAGACAGCTTCCTGTAAATTTTTCTTGTTTATTTCTTCCAATATTTTTCAATTATTTGAAGCTCTTTTATCTGTGACTATTTTACTTCTCTTTTCTAAACTTGAGAACGAGTCTTTTTCTCTGGTTCTTCCAATGTCTCTTGCCATCTGCAGGTTTTCAAAGTCTATGAAATTTTGAGATTTGTTAATTGAAGTATTTTAACATGAATTCCATTGCACTCAGCTTATGTCAAAACCACTAAGTTATTTAAGTGCTCTCTAACACAGTGTTCCAGTGTAATCTAACCAGCCTTCTCACTGCTTTTTCATTCTTTCTTGTTCTAAAGGCAAAATTGAAGTTTCCTGTGACAACCTACAGCGTACTACAGTACCTTTAACACAGCCTGCCATATACATAGAAAACAAAGATCCAATTCCTGAAGAGCAGGTAAAAAAAAAAAGATCGTTTAAAATAATAATTGGCGATTGTTTGCTGTGTCCATTCTTTTCAGTTGCTTGTGCAGTGACCTCATTATCTTGCTGAGGAAGAGGTAGGTATCCAGTGCCACTTCAAAATTGGACTTGTAAGAAAAAAAGGTGTATATTCCTTTTGCTGTTCCATGGAGAGGCATTCCCCCATCCTGGAAAAAAGAGCACTAGTATTCACTTCTACTTACCATTAGAAATGAGTGACAAAAGGAGAGCAGCAACACATGTCAGAGTAATAAAGGTGAGAATTGCTAAAAGGCATTATGTGAAATAGAGTCCTACTTGCATCTTGCTGGATAAATTGACACACCTACAGAAGTGATGAGCTTCAGCACAAACCATCCTGCCTTCATTTTGCATAGTCTGTTCATTTCTGGATACCTAAACCAGACTGTCACATTGAACAATTCTATGTTGTTTGGGGAGCACATGGGTGAGGGTTGGGCTGTCTTGAAGAGAGGCAGGCCTCCTCCATCCCAGAACTGAGTGGCAGATGCCTTCTGAAAGCATGCTCAACACCCTTGCTCTGCTCTGTCCCTCCCTTGCCTTCTCTCCCACATGTATTCTCTCTACGATTTTTCCATATCGAAGAGCTGGCACCAATTACTTTATTGGCTATCTATTATAACATTAATGGTGCTCTGGTGTTTTTATGCTTGTAAGCCAATATATTGAAAATTGGAGGAGTTTGCTGTTCTCTATATTCTCTTAATAAACATTTACATAAATTAAATTAGCAATATGCCTGACTATGAAGAATTGATTACAGTGTAAATTTAAAAAAAAAAGCAAGCCACGTTAGCATTGCTGATTTCCACCTGTAATTATGGGGAAATGGACTCCGGTTTTCAGGGTATGTCACTTGATCATACTTGTGTATGAAGGTAGATCTCATGGACTTTCAATGAGTGGACTTGCTCCAAAATCATACAGATATAACTGAGAGCAGTATCAGACCTACTGGCTCTGCTCAAACAGGGCTCTATCCTATTGCTGTTGTTGGCTTGTGTTGAGAGCACTTGATCGTGAATCAGATTGTAGGATGGAGTCCACAATGACAGTGAAGATCAAGAGCTTCTGTCTTTTTTTCTTTCTTTCTTTTTTAAGGAATTGGAAGCATATGTTGATTATTCAGATACAGATAGTGAATACAAAAGGGAAGATTTTTACTGCTTTTCCCAGGAAGAAAGAGAGAGACAAGAACGAGAGAGACAGGAATCTAAGAGGGTGTTACAAGAATTGAAATCTGTGCTTGGATTTAAAGCTTCAGAAATAGAAAGACAGAAATGGAAACAGCTGCTATTCAGTGAACATGGTAAGCATTGCTTTTTAAAATTAATTCCTTTCTTAAAAAATGTAAATGTCTGTTTGCCATCAACTTCTGACATGTTAGAATTCAGACAGTGCTTAGCTATAGTAGTTTCTTTAACAGAGCTGTGTGGCCTTGGTTTGCTATTCCATCTCTTTATATTACTTTTAGCAATCATTTTACTATATATTGAAAAGAACTCAGAAAAATGGGATTTTGTCTTTAAGCAAAACACTGAGTTAAAATATTAAACACAAAAATATTAAGACAGCATAAAGAGAACTGTCAGGCTATAAACCATGCAGACTAAACTGACTTTTTTTCATGGCTTTCCAGTAAATACAAACTTTAGTCAGGGTACATAAATAAATTACTTTTCAGAATTTAAAGAAACCATCTGAAGTTATCTCAGACTTAGAAAAGTATATAGGTCAAAGTGAAGAATTACACTTTGAAATATTAAAGGCTCATAAAAGAGTAAAACTGGCTTTTGTTTCCATGAGAGAGTAAGTATACAGAATACGTTTACACAAAAACCCCACAGACCATCTAAGAAGAGTTCTTCCAAACTAGCCTTTACTAACTCTGCAGACTGCTGGGTAGCTCCAGCCACTTGCCCTTGAAGGCAGGAATATGAAAATAGCTCTTGCCTCAACAAGACAGTTTGTCTGTTACAGCAATGACTGGATACAACCTGATTCCTTTCACTGCTTGAGCTGTTTATTATCTTTAGAACTGGCAGTAGTTTCTCTTTTCCTTTTTCTCATTTTCACTTTTTCCTCTTAAAGACAGGTTAGGAAAAGCCCTCTAAAAAGTTTTGTGTTCTCTATTAAGAAAAACAACCCTCAAGTCTGGCAGCCTATCCAAGAATTCTGCTTTTGCCATGGTCTGCCAGAAAAAAATGACCATGGATTGCATCTTTCAGTAATTCAGTGGGAACACACAGTAGCAGACCGTACTTGTTTATGAGACTGTCTCTTTTGACATCAAACCATCAAAAAATATGTTTTCACAACTTTCTTCTTTATCTCCATTAAGCTACAACTATGGTTAAAGAGATCACTTGGCTATTGGTACTGATTTCTCTTCTAGTTGAGTTAAAAGACCCTGTACATCACATTGCACCAGAGTCTGCTCAGGAGCAGGATTTCTGTATTATCCCTTTGGTGTGGTGTTAGATACGACACCACACAACTCTTCACATAAATCTCTTCAAGTCCCTTTACTCACTGTTGAAGGAAGAAGGCAGGAATCCTCCCTCCAGTTCAAGTCTTGACAGACCTAGTAACTCCTGCAGAAAGAGTTTTGTCAGGAGAACTTCCACAGGATATTTCCTTACCTAAGTTAGCAGCTGATACTTGTCCATATGAGCATATCCTGAGGACAGCTGTGGCCATGTTTGGAAAGAGCCAGCTGACTCCTGCAGTCTGCAGCAACTGTTCACTGGAAAGCCTTTGTGGCTCATGCTGGTTCCTTTTCCTTTCCGTGTATAGATATTACATTGTTTTAGGATTAGAGATTAAATGGTGGGGAGGGAAGAAAGTGCACAGGACTAATCACTGATTGCTTTCATCCTGTACAAAACTGGAAAACACAAGGGCATTTCATAAAAGTAATTGATTATCTTCTTTTGGCTCCAAGTGTGTGTGTCTAATATGACAAACTGATATGGACACCAGACATAACATTTTCTACTTGTTTTTAAGGAACTTCGTCATTATTTCTCCAAAAGAAAAGAAAGTCAGTTAAATATAGCTTAATGGACCCTGGCATGTTAGTGCTGCAGACCTTAACTTATCTGTACATGAGTCATTCCTTAAAGAGATGTTTTTATGATCTGTGATTTGCACATCTCTGGCTTGCTTTATCTTTAAGATTTTAAACCCACAAAGGTTTTAAACCCAGAAAGGTTTTAAACCCAAGCTGGTGGATGGTCATGATACCACTTTCCCATAGCCCTCTGGAATCTCGCTTTTACAGGACAATTATGTTCCAGAAATCCTGTGTTCTCTTAATTTGTGATTATTGTGGGAAAAGATCCTGAAATATTCAAAGGCTTTATTCTGTTAGTCAAGGCACCCAGCTAGCCATTCTGATTTGTCCTAACCAGAACATTAAGATTTTTTGGTTTGTTGAAAGAGAGGCTGGTGAGGGTTTCGACATAAAAGAGGTCAGCTCCAAATGAGTTGATATGTCTGAAGAAAACAGCATGAAGTCAACTGGAGATGACAGGTTGGATTCCAGAAGAAAAAACATCATCTTAGCGAAGTGCTAGACTTCAATGAGTTTTCCAAGGCCCAGCACTGTGTAATACTGCTTCTAGTCTGGGCAGTAGGTGGTTTATGATAATGTAGGTAAGCTTCTATTTTTGGTCCTTTGGCATCCTTTTGAAAAGGTCTGCTAAGTTGATAGTGGCTTTTTTGGTCAAACATTGTAAAACAACTTTCTCTAGTGCAAAATCACTTCTAGCCTTTCCTTAACCTGTCTCCCCCAGAAAAGTTCATTCTGAAAGTGATTATGTTGTATCCAGCTGTTTCCCCTTCTTGTACTTTGTCCATCCAACAGTTCTTATACAACTATTTCTCAGCTTTGGAAAGCCATACTCTCAGAACTGATGAATTCCACCTTGCTTATTAACTAGTCAGTTCTGCAAAATTGGCCAGCTCCCAGTCTCTAGTATCTATTTTTTGAGAAATTCTGGCTTTCAAAGTATTGTTTGGAGAAAGTGGGCAACAAGTTTGCTCCCAAATGATAAGACTACTGTGCATATTCCTGCCTCCTCAAGCAAATGGACAGAAGTAAGTAGCAGCATGATTTTTACAAGACAGAGAAAGAACTACCCCATTAATAACTGAGATGAGTCTGGTGCAGTGCTCCTTTGGTATAGAAGGCTTTCAAACAAACAGTACAATGTAAATTCAAACCCACAGTCTTTCGGTGTGCTAATGACAGTAATTATCAATGTGACAACCCTGATAATGTGCCTGCCTTCAGCTAGCTAAATTAAATATTACTGAAACAGGATGCAATTGAAAAATCCTAATACTGTAAATTTTGTTTCCCATGAAAAGTTTGTGTATTTCCCAGAGTTATTTTCATCTCTGCTTACAGGGGTAAAGTCAGAATGGAATTAGAAAGGGAAATGCAACTTGGGAATCTGCTGTTGCCGCTCTCATTTATGTTCGTGCTGCTGCTATAATGGAGCTACTGCAGTTTAGGGAATCTGTTACTTGGAAATGGACATTATATCGTTTTCTTAAAACGAAAGACGTCTGTTCTTCAAGAAGTGATTGTACCGAGTTATACTAACCCTTAACACTGGGAGGAGAGACTTCCTGGCTAGCATCCCGTTGCTGGCAATGGGACTCGCTGCTGCTACTAACTTCAAGAGAGGCTAAATTAAACCACACTTTATTTGTGAGGACACCTTACCTGCCTGTATGAATACGTGTTGTATTTGTATGTTGTGGTGTATGAGATCAGATATTGCCTATAAGGACTTTTTCATGTACCAGCTGTGTTTAGTGGATTAGGTAAACTGTTGTTTAAAATGCAGACAGTTCAAACCTGTATGCAGGACACTAGTTATACTTGGGTTTTGCTTTAACATTGAATGCATCATCTATGTTCGATGTCAGCTTTAAATACCACCAATCTTGTGTTGTCTCTTCACATCACAGATTTTAAGGCATAGTTACAATAAGTAGCTATCACATTTCACTTCAGCTGTGTGATTAGAAAACACTTTTATTTTTAAGTTTTGTTGTGGGGTTTGTTTCTATTGTTTCGGGGGTTTCTGAAACCATTTTAACCCTTATAATCTTGCCACTTTTCAGACAGAAATAAATTACATATAGAAGCTTGCTTTTAGTTATCATTTAACTTTTTCCCCCTTTTTAAGCTGCAGTGAAACCCTTGTCTCCTGTAGAACCGCTGAAGCTACTAAATAATTTGGAATCACATATGAATTCAGATACAGAAAAGCAGGACTGCAGCCAAAGTTGTGATAAATCGGAAGAAAAAGACTCTAATCCACAAGTGAATGCTGCTGATAAAAGCAGGACAGAATATTTGTATGAAGATCCTGAGGTGGAGAAAAACAAAGACAGTACTGCAGATGAAAATGTTTCTAGAGGGGCTGAAGAAAGAATGTGTTACCAGTGTGAAGGGGAAGCTGAAGAACTCAAACCAAGCAATATGGATGGAGCAGAGGTCTCACAGCCTCCCTCTAAGGATGCATTACATTCAAAAATCAAGCATAGGCTGGCCCAGCTCCACATATCAACAGATTTAAACTTCACATCTGGCCTGGCTGCACAAGCTGCTGCCAGGTCTTTCACTTTTACTACAATGCAGGAAGAGACTTTTGGAGATGAGGGGGAGGAGGAGGAAGAAAAGACACAGGAGCATGAAGATCTTGTGGAGGACTGTGAGAATGAAGATGGAGGCTCTGAAAGTGAAGGAAAAGTAGAAGTCTGAGCTGAACTTTGCTAAATCAACAGCAGGCAATTTGATGGAAAAAAAACTAAGGTGGGGTTTGAAGCTGAAAATACTGGATGGAAAAAATAGGAGACCTAAATATAATACATCTTGTTCCCTAAGTCTGATACACTAAATAGGTCTTCTAAATATATTGAAAATTTGCAGGTAAGAGAAGTTTAGGCAGCATCCAAGAAATAGATGGCTGTTCCCTTTTTTAGATCCTAATTATGGGGGTTGGAATTTACAATTTACCTTTTTGTTTTGTTTTATATATTTATATTATAATGTATTGTGGAGTTTTAGTTTCTAAAATGAAGGAAAAACAATGTCTTGATTGACAACAGACTCCATTTATTTGCTTTCTGATTCTGTTGTCATGGTATCAGTGTTTGTTCCAACAACAAAAGCCAGGACGTTTCTTTTGGAAGAACCTGAACTGTTCCCTGTGATCTTCCCCCACCACTTTTGTTTCTCTTCTTGTGTCTGCAGTATGTTGGCTAAGCCACCGTAGGCATTTGTGATTCTGCAGCTAGTGATGTGGCACCCAACTAAAATGTAGAATTTCAAATAAAAACTTGAAAGAGCTAGTATTTGATGTGTTCTGGGGCATGGGACTGAAATAGAATAAAGTTAGTCATGCTTCATATTAAGGTTTATTTAGACTTTTATGAAGGGTTGATAAATGATTTCTAGAAATTGTTATTCATGTTAGAGAAATGTGTTGTAAGTACATGTTAGGGAAGGTTATAAGCACACCAGTAGAAAGTACTATAGACAGCTAGAAGGTATCTGTTGGATTGACAGTAGAGGAGAAGCAAACCCCTATGTATTAAACCAGCTATTAATTATTTGTTAACCTTTTGTAAATTGAACCTTAATATAATTGTTTGATTTGATACAATGATTGATTGTACATTTTTGTTTATATCCTAAAGTAATTTTCTTAAAGGAAAATTATCTGAGAGCTTAACAACATGCAGTACTTTGTTTAAGCAGCATACTTGCTTTTTCCCTAATGTTCTTTCACTTTTCCTTAGGTCACAACTATAACCTGTGTGATTAAGAATCCGTGAGAGAACAAGAATTGTGTATTTTCTAAGGTGTATCTTGTAACTTAGTTAACTGACACTGAAGGCTGGATGTTTGGTATGAGATTATGTGAGTTGTTTTTTTTCTGTCTGGTGGTGTTACAAGGAGCAGGAAACTGCTACCTCACGGAGGGGCTTTTTAATGATTTTGTTCCCATCTCTTCCTTTTGCCCTCTGACACAAAATGAAGTCAAAATCCCACGTCTCTAATGACAAAAGCTCCACTTCTTTGTGTGGAATACTCTACTTGGACCTGGATACACTTCCAGGACAAAACACTGCATCAGTTACTTTGAGTACTTATTGGGCTTTTTAGGTTCTGTAGGGCAAAGGCTTTTTCAGATGCAGGTGGTGTGGCACAGTATCTTTCTTAGGATGCTGTCATGGGAATGGGGAAGCCAGCAAAATTCAGATTAGAGTGGAACCCTTGACCATATGTCAGAAAAGAAGTGCTTTCTTTCAACTTCCCTCTCTTCTATTAGTGATTTTGCTTGAACACTGTGAAATATGTGGGCTGTTTCAGAGATGGTAAAAAGGTAAACACCAATTGATAGAGAAGGGTGTGTGTGACTTACAGTGTTCTTTCACAATATAATGCCTGTCTTCTCCCTCACACACAGGTTTTGGGAAGAGGGTGTCTTGCCATTTTTCATTGACCAGTAGCACTGTGTTCTGTACCCCTAATTTTGTGTGACTGGAAGCTGAATGGTTGATATCTTGGGAAAGTTACAAAAGAAAAAATCAGGTGCTTCTCAGAGTGTATTGAGAAGCTAAGCCTCCTCTTAGTGGTAGAGTATGTTCTTCTTTAGCCTGTAGAGATTAGGCTAAGGTAATGAAACACTTTTGTTTTCTCTGTGGTAAGCAATTTTTTTTAACCAAATCTAGAACAGCTGCTTTGGCTAAATTGTGTTTGAAGCATTGTCCATGCTTCTGAAAAAGAAGTCTTCCTCATCCTTGACTTGAGATCCTTGAGTTCACAAAGTGCCCAGATAATTTTTGTTCCTATCTAATTCTTCTGACTGCCTAAATGTATGTTCCATTAATATTTTTCCATTAACTTGTCCACCATCATCTCATGATCTGGTGTTGTGTATCCCAGAAAGGATACTTTTGAGCGTTTTCAATGGGATCCAAATCATAGTTTAGAATGTGTATGGCTATGTTACCAACCTGGAAAGATTATCAGATTTAGGTTATGAATTATTACTGTGCTCACAGTTTCGGATGAAGGCAGTAGTAGCCTGAGTGCTTTGCATTGCTACTGAAATCGGTTTCAGATCTCACATTTATAAAAGATGCTGTCTCTTTATTCCTTTGATGCAGTCCTCAGCAAGTGGAGAATCTACCTTGGTGGCCTGCTTGGAACCTAGTTTTATTATATGCTGATCTTGATGATGAAACTGGACTAAAAAACCCATCCATCATGAGTTGTTCATTGTCATCCATCAGCTCTGTCAATGCAGGGGTTTGTGGCCATGTTGTGACCCAGCTCATGAGTGCACTTGGGTCAAAAATGCACCCTTTTTAGGGGTTACTTTTCATAGTTCTTCGCAGGGATGCTGTTTACGTAGTTACCTCCAAACAGCTGTATCAGCACAGATGGTGCTGCTGGTGGGAGACTCGAGGTTGCCCACATTTACATTATTGGCAAAGATGCTGTAGTGTGAGATTACAGCCTTAACATTAGACATGGCTGTGATCAAATGATTACTTTTGGAGGAAGTTCTGATCCTACTTTGAACAAGTAGATTTTCTACAAGCAGTTTAACTGATTTCCGTGGTCTTAATGCAGTATTAGAAGCTGCATATATGAACACCTGTGCTCACTTGCTTTCTCTGCCTGTCATCACATCTGTATACAGCCCTCAGGTCATTTATTTTTATTTATTTAATATTCTCTGTGCAGAAAAATATAGCTAACAGTGTACAGCACACAAATCATGACTTCCCCTCATTTGATAACTGGGTTCCATCTGCGTATGTTATGCACTCAGTTATAATCCAGGTTTCCCCATAATTATGTAATTTGAAAGGACTGTGCATGCATGCTGTATGAAGAGCATGTTCAAGAACCTGACAGATTTCTTGGCAGTCATAATTTATTGCTGCATTTAAAATAATGTATATGAACATGCTAGAGTGTGCATTAGCTCTAACGAGTTGTGTTACTATATTGAGTTTGTCGAGGTCTGAGTGCTGTTTTGTGTTCTTTGGCTCGTTACACGAGATACCGATTTTTGTGAAAACAGAACATTTGCTTCTTAGAGCTTTGTACCTTTTTGAAACATGCTAATCAGGAAATCCATACGAAATAATGGCTCACACCGAAGGGTATCAGCAGCCAAAATTCTTTGTGAAGAGCAGAGCTAACAATAAATGCATTTTCCCTATTCCATTTCCAATTAGCAGTTCTGTAAAGTTGTAAAGAAGCAAGTAATTATATAGGGTTAAATAATTTCTTCTTCTATCCTACTGGAAGACCCTCCAAAGACAATATTTGCTTCTTAGATTGGACTGCAATCTAATGCTATATAGCTAAATATCTAGATAAAGGCTTAAATGGGGACAAAGATATGTGAGTAGGAGCTAACTTGTCCCTTTTGCTAAGTGTATGTCTTCATGACAAAAATTAAACAGTTGTGTCCTGGGAGCAAATGCAGAGTGTTACAGATAATCAAGCATCTTTCAAGTGGAGTTAAATGTGCCTGTATGAACTATAAGCACGATTTGCAAATGTGAATCTTCTGCTTTTGGTCATGGCAGTGAGACAGTTTTACTCTCAACAGAGGATTGCTGGGCATCACTGAATCTTGCACTTAGTTTTCTAAATGCAAGATGGAATCATAGCCTCTTTTAGTGATGTTTCAGACTTTGTTCTGAGCACACCTGTCTGTGTGACTGACACAGTATTGGAAATTTTATGTGTACCAGAAGTGTAAAATTCTCAGTTGTCTCATTAATTTATTTGGTAATGGAAAAACAGTTAAATGGTGGACTGTGTGAAGTTGTTTGCCCACACGGAATTTTGTAATCTTGTAGTCGATCCGTTTTTATTTTTCTTCCTTTTTTTTAACATAAACAAGAGGTCAAGTAGACTAAACTGCCCTTGTTCTTTTAAGTATTTAGTGAAGGGCTGCTGTTGCTCTGCAAGTGGCTTGTTCCGAGAGCTAATCACTCTTAAGAATCAACAGGGTTTCATACTGTCTTACCTATAAAAGCAGGCTGAGTGTGAGAATGGCACTTGGTCAGTGGAAAAGGCTGGGCTACTCTGGGATCTTGTCTATGAAAGGGACTAATAGCATATGCTGAGGGAAGAGTATGACGAAAGGAAGATTGTGTACTGATATTTCCCAGGGCTATTCCTCAAAAATGTGTGGCTCAGGGATTTCTTGAGCCAGTGATGGTGGTGGCTGGTCAGCTTAACAGGCTCCAGTGGAATCCTTTTCCATAAATTTGCTCAGCCTCATGTTTGGTCAATTATTCCTAGTCCCAGTATGCAGTCATCTTTATTGCAGTTTTTACAAATGAGATTTGTCAATAATGTTTTTTGATTTTCTTTTTTTCAAGCTGAGCTAGGCCACTTGGCTCAGTTTTTCCCCAGAGATGTTTTCCACCTTTTGGTTGCTTTCCTTAGAAATCTGTCCAGTTCTTGAAGTATAATGACCAAAGTGTGGTGCAGTACTCCAGTTGTAACCTCAACAGAGCTGAGTGCTGAGTAATAATCACCTCCCGTAAAACTCTGAACCATTCCAATATATTTGAGTCCATGTAGAAAAAAAATCTTTTGATATCTTTTACTCCTACCCTAGCTATTAGGATGACAAATGAAAATATTTCATCTAATGGAGAAGAAATATTTGTTCACTGTCAGCAGGATTTGGCTGGACAATGTTTTTCTTTGCTAAGAGAACAAAAAGTTGTTAAATCAAAATGATCTTGTAAGAGCTGCCACCTGGTCTAACACAAATTGAGATGCTAAACAACACTTGTTTAAATTACAGCTTGACTTTTCAGAGCTTTTTTGGTCTCTGATGATTAAGTACTTACTGCAAAATATATTATCACACAAGAAACATGGCAGTGGATATATGAATGTCAAAGATCAAACTGAAGGCCTCTGTGGTAATTTTTAAAATGCTTAGTTGTGTGCTTTATTTATTTTTTCATTATATTTAATTCCCTCCTGTGTATGTTTTTATTTTGCCACCTTGGATTTTAAATGTCAAAAACCCCACTTTGATTTATTTGACTTGGAAATTTGTGCAGTAGTCAGGTAAGTGGTGATGGTACCATAACTGTGGTAATAAGGCACAGTCACAGGTAGGAGGGAAATCTGTCTGCCATGAACTTTGGTTTGTAGGTGGATACAGCACTGTAGCTTGAGCTACAGATCAGTATGGAACTGTTCTCAATATCCTGCCTCACCTTTGACACTGCCATCCCTCAAGTTATTGTCAGGTTATCAGAACACAGCTTGGCTCAGCAGGATGAACACACTGTTAGCCCATGTTACACTTTCTGAATTGAACACAGGATTCTGAAGAAGTGACTGTAATTTAGTAGATGAGGAAAAAAGATTGTTTCTCTGTTATAAAGTGGCTTATTGTAAAAGGGTTGAATAGGACCAAAACTCGAATATTTCCACGTGATCAGCATATTTTGACCTTTGTACCTTCTCAGCTTAAAGGCCTTATGGACAGTGCTTTAGGGGGATGCAGTTCTATAGTACCTTAAACTGCTTCATGGCTGTGCAATCCCAGTCCCTCCTTTCAGGTGGCTTTTGTAACCCCTCCATGATTTAGGACATGGATAGGACTGCAAGTGCCTGAGTGCTTTACTTGCTGCTGCCATCTCAATCCTAATGAGGATAATACCATTCATCTTCCTCACTCATTTTGACTCCTGGTTTTGGTCATTGTTCTTGAGGCCTAGGCTGCCCAAGACTGTGTCTTATTCCCCCGAGTCTCTAAGAACTGTTTATGATACTGCCAGTAAAACTGAAATTATCATTCATGGTTTTTTTCTACTTACTGTTTTACCCTTCTGGTCCCTCAGACACCTGTAGTTATCTCCCTCTACCACCACTCTTCAGACATTCAGATGTTAAAATAACATACAAGTTCTTTGTGTTTGTAGCACAAATGACTAGATCCAGAATTGTGTACTGACTTTCTCACTTGACTTGAGAACTGAAACAGAAGGTGGACAGTCGAAACCGTAATAATCATTTATAGCAGCTCAAATTTGTACCACACTTTTGGTGTATGTTGGCTTTTATAAGTAATTCTGGCTTACTGAAAAACACCAGTTGCATTTTAAAAATAGCTGCCTTTCTAATACAAAGTCCCAAAATAAGTGTCATTCGTTGGCTTGATTTGTGCTCACATCTTAATATTTAAAGACCTGACCTTCTCCAACTGTATGGATGAGAACTGAAAATAATCACAAATTTTCAAAGAGAGTAACCCATCCTTTCCGTTTCTTTGTGCTATTAAAAAGAGGTCCATTCCTAAACAAACAAAAAAAGTAGAAAAGTCAATGCTTAATATCTTCAGTAGCCATTACTGACAGAGAATCATGCATTTGAACTCAGTATAAGCACCAGAAGTGGGGGTGTTTATAATGTTTGATATTTGTTTTCAGTAATAATAACAACAGGCTTTAAATGTATTATGGGGATAAAAGCCAGAAATCTGCAAATTGTCCTCCAGATCTTTCATCCAATGCCACAGCTGGTTAAATTTAAACATGTTCATGCTGGCTGTTCCTGCACTGCTCAGTACGACACAGCACTGAAAGTTTTTAATGTCCTGTGAGTGTTCACAGTCTGTGTGCACCTGTGTGCCCAAGGTCTGCAAAGCTTGTAGAGATCGCAGAGCAGTGCTGAGTGAAACCTGTCCAGGAAGAGGATGCCTCACAAGCATTTTTGGGTTTATTATCTCCATCTTCCTCTATTGCAGCATCCATGCCGTATGCAATCCCACTCGTAAACTTTTTCCTTCCCATCTTTCCTCTTCATAGGCTGCACAAACCATTTGTGAAGGATTTTTTGGTTTGTTTCTCACCTAAGGGACCATCCTGTAATGCTCCAGGTAAGTTAGCTCCAATGGAAACTTAAAACATTGGTGGCCACACGGCAAGAGGGGCCTGGGCAAAAGTCTCGAAAAGCTCTTCTGGTTTGACCACTTCTGGAAAGGGATCTACTCAGGTGATTGACTATGGGGGTGCTGAGCTCAGTGACTCTGAAGGTACCTTTCAAAGGTCCAGCTTTTGCTAGGTCCATTCTTCGCTCTGATGGTCCCTCTGTCCCCCCATAGCAGCATTCAGCTCTTCTCCAGTGTTCTGTTGCCAGCTGTTTAGGAACATGGCCACTTTTTCCCTTCAATTCTGAACTCTTTGTGTAAACTTCATGATATGACAGGCTAGAGGGAGTCCACACCAAGGTGCTCTTCATTATTTCCAATCATAAACTCATAAACAGGAGAGTTCTTAAGGCTGGTACATTGCCTGTCCTGACATTCCTTCTAGGGAGCTCTGACCTACATTTCAGCCCGGCTTTCTGTTTCTTCCTGGACTTCAGAACATTCACTTCCAGGAATTTCCCTCCTTAATGATTTAAGATGATAATGTCTCCTCAGCAACACTGATCCTTGAACACATGTTCCTCATTACATAAGCCTTACATGTTCTTACTAACAGGAGGGTGGCACAGTCATGGCTGTATCTGCCTTCCCCTGAACAAGCTTGGCTGGTATCTGCAGTAGGGGCTGAAATCATGCTCTCCAGCTGCTATGTTAATGTGCTCTGGCTCCACAGCCACCTACTCTTGAGTTTGGGAAGCTCTGGGATCTAGCTGTTGTGCTTAAACCTTTCCTACTGATGAAGAGCATGTATTTTTTAGAATACAATAACTACTAAATCTCCCATGAATTGAACTCTTGAATTTTTATTAAGCAGCATTAATGGATTGTTCCTTAATTTGACGGATTTGTGTGAGTTTTATAAATACATATATATACACATACACTTCCTATGAACATGTGTATTGCCAGGTATCCCACTGCAAGGCTTGTCCAGCAAAGAGGTTGTATTTTCTTATATCGAACTATCCAGTTACTTACTCTGAAGGTAAACAAATTCTTAATTCTTGCTATCTAGTGGCAAAACAATTGGATTGTGTTCTACCAAGCAGGCTGTGTGGGGGTACACATGCTGATTTTACACCTTTAATTAGAAAAGCTGTTTTGCTTGGTTTTCACTTATCAAGGCTTTGCACCTGAGCTGCAGTGAGTGCCTGTATGCCCATCTGCCTGGTCCTAAACACGTGAACAATTACATGTTCCTCAGCATTTCCTGCCTACTGAGTCTTAGCATTTCCCATAACAGGACCCAAAGGCAGCATAGATTGCCAAGGAACCACAGGGAAGGGAAAGAAAATAATCTTGATAAGCTGCTATTTAATTGGTTCATAAATGAGAGCTAAAATATTAGAGGAAATGCTTAAAAGAGCAAACTGCTGGAAGAGACTTCTGGCTGGGCTACAGAGAGAAATCCCATGATACACTGAAGTTTGCAGACACTGGGAAGGATCCACAATTTCTTGTCCGTGTGGAGACAGGAAACACTCACCAGACTGGTAGTTTTCAGCAGCTTTTACATAAAGCATCTGTTTTATCTGTGTTTCATTTCCACAGAAAGAGTTGGTGTTGCTGTGGTGGTGTATCAAGCTATATGTAATCAATCTCTTATATCTTCTATAAGTTACGTGACATCAGTCTCTTTACTTCAGCTGCACTGAAAACCCACGTGGTTTGGCTCCACTGGGAGTCTTGTGCACCCACCCTGCCAGCGCTGATGCTGCTTTAAACACAGGTGATTAGTTCAGCCTCAATGAGGTTTAGGTCAGCAGGTCCTTAAAGCAGATATGAAGCCTGGGGGCTGGCTGTGTTAAGGCTCCCAGAACTCAAGTTCTGGGTTGGCTGTAGGCAGTAGCAGGAAGACATTCCTGGATTCTGCCCTTTCTTTGTGATAGGGTTTCTTGCCTGTGATACTTTCCCAAACCCTTTTGTTTCTCCTTTTTGTTCTCCCACTTTACCTCCATCCTTTTCCCCATAGATATGAATCAGGACCTGAAGTCTTTTTTACATATTTGATCGTGTGCATCACCAGGATTATTTTAAAGCCATTTTTTAAAATTGTTGCCTGGATTTTCCCAGTTTCAGAAATAGTTTTCTCAGTTGTAATGCTAACCACTTCCAAAATCTTTTTGGTTGCTATTATTTCTTGAGCATCTGTAATAAAATTCTGTCTCCCTACAGCCTGTATTGTTTTTTCTCCTTATCCTGTATCCCTGACAGTTGCTTAGGTGGTGTGGATGTGGCTTATCCATCCTGCAATTAGTAATGATTGAATGGAATATAGGGAATGCTTTTATGGCGATGCACAAATGCTGTATGAGCACTTTGATATTTTATACAGAAGTTTATTTATAATTCCACTTTCATCCAGAAGATGAAATTAATTTTAAGCAATCCTGGCAATAGTTTCTGCATTACATTTTGCTGATTCCTTAGGACAAGCACTTTAGTAATGAACACTGGTTACTCTTGTCTAAATAAGTGATGACTGAAGAAAGAATGTTTTTCTGTGTGTCACATGCTTCCAACTGCACCTTCCCAACATCCTTCAGAGATTGATGTGCTGTGGCAACTATTAGCAAATCCCCCTTTAGTATCACGTCAGCGGGTGGGTAGGTGGGCCTTTAGGAAGAGAATAATGTGTCCGTTGAGGAGACTGGAGCAGGTAGATCTTTAACCTGGGCAGCAGGTTTAGGTGCTCTGCAGGAGATGTATTCTACTTGCCTTAGCTGCACGACTCCTAAGAGACAAGCTTTCATTGTCCACTTTCAAAGTGCCAAAATTGTGGCAACAGTACAGACTGGCTTCTTTTATCTGAAGCTTTGTGGCTCCCTCATAATGCTTAGACTGTATTACCAGAACAGAGGCTGTGTTCCGCTGCTGTTAGGAGTTGTGGCTGATGCACACCTCTTCCTGTAAAGGCTCCCTCTTTTGTTTTAAGGTTAACGGCTGTTGACCATTCTACTCACTTAGGTATGACTCACTCTCACCTAATTCATATTCCCAGAAAGAGAAGCTTAAAGATTACTGGGGAAGAAGGGAAATAATTTGATTGTGAAAGGCAAGGGGAAACTTGGTGAGGCAGGAGTATTTATTCTTACATATTAAATCTTACTGCCTAATTGGTGCATAATCTGTTGTGCAAAAGGTTTTGCTTATTCTTTGCTATTTCCAGGTTTGTATGTTTGTTTTCATAACGAATACTGAACAGATCCAATTGCTGCTGTTAGAAGGAGAAATCTGTTTACCAAAAGGGATCCGTAATGTTTTCCTTTACTTGGAGATTTTTTGAATGCTAAATTGCCTGTGTGTATACTTCATAATGTACCATATGCAAATACTCTTCAGGAATTGATACTACCGCTTCAGACAGTCAGTATTTTCTATGTAAGAACTGTCCGTTTCCTATACTGCCAAGAATGTATATATATATATATCTATGAAGACTTAAGATTGTATCTTTTTGAGCAAGCCTCTTTCTTCAACCATCTGAAACTTTCTTCCTGTTTCTCAAGTTCTCTGCTATTTATTAGACACTTGTGTTATATTGTGTACTTTTTTGTATCAGTTGTATTGCTGTATTTCTCTTTTCTCTCATTAAAACCTGTTCTTCTCATCCTTCTACTGTGTTCCTTCATATTGGAAATACTCGCACTGTATCAAGTGACCTGGTCTAGTGATGTGGGTCAAGCTGAGATGGAGCCAGACCATTCCTAAAAAGCCAGTCATTCAGACTTCTATTCTATTGTTCCACTGATCCCAACATGTAATCAGCTTTACTGTATTCTGTATTAGGCTTCCCTAAGGTTGTTTTGCAGCGCAGTCCATATTCTGGTAAGATAGTGGAGAAGAAACCTAGAATGGGACACCCGTGGTATAAACAAATGAAAAGGACACAAAAAACGTAGTGAGAGATGAAGTCCATAAGTCTTATGGTTGGTTGTTTCTGATGACATACACTAAGAAACCAGTGATACTCCTGAGTGAAGCAAGTTTTGAGGAGAGATTTGGAAGAGGAATCCAAGGGCAATTTTTTCCTAGAAATGAGGCCTTTGATTTAAGTCAGTCAGTTATCTATGCTATCCCCATGTTTAACTCACCTTGCAGGTAAATGAAGAAGGGGAAAAAGAATGCAGGGTAGGACCTATTTGCTTACTTCCATTAGCGAAACAGCTGATTTACAAACAAGAACATGCTATCTCTCAAGAAATCACTCCATAAACAGAGAAATGATAGTGCTTTCTTTTATCCTCCCAGTGAAAAGCAAGATTTTTTAATGTTTTGCTCATGCTAATCCCTTTTTAGCAGTGCAGAATCTTCCTTGACCTAGGGCTGTACTCCTAATAGTATCTGTTCCATAGCATGATATGCAGGAGGAAACAGTTCAAAGGTCCTTTACAGTAGACCCCTAGGTACTGAAATAAAGAAGGTGAACAGATCATGCACATGATGGTGAGTACACATCACTATGTGGTGAGTATCTGGCAATTTTTGAGGGTGGGAGATCAGCTAACAAGATTGGAAAATACCAGAAGCATCTGCTCTTGAAGACTTAAGGATGAAATTAATCATATCTTTAGCACCATCTTTATAATTATGGTAGAGTATATGGAGATAGCTATATTATCTAGCCTTGGTTTTCTTTCAGACTCTTCATTGCCCTCTCCTTCATTAAAACTGTTTCTGTGCCTCCAGTTGCACCTGCTCATGTGTTCACAGCCTGTGCATGGAAGAACCCCATGAAACGTCCCAATCCATTTCAGGATTTCTAGTCATGGCTGTCTGTCTGACTGTGTACATTTGCTTCTGAAGTTGCATTTAGGCATGATGCCATAGTGGGAAATATTAGGAAAATTCGAGTATAGACAAGAACCAGTAAAGGGAATTCCAAGGCCAGTGTAACCTTTTCAATCACTCATAGAAGCATTTGCAAAAATAATGAGCCTAAAGGTAATCTGGCCAGACGCCAATCAAGAAAGCTTTCCACTGACCTGAAGGGAAAGCACAGTAGGCCAGTAATTAGCTTGTTAGCAAATGCTACTGTTATTTCACTATCATATTTAATCCCTGACTTCTCTCCCACTCTGGTAATTGTTTTGTGTACACATGTGAAGTGACAGGACGAATGGACTGCAACTATAATATGTGCTGTTGTCCAATATAAGTAAAATACATTGTTTTGTTACACTTAAAAGAAATGAAGGTAAGGGAGAGACTTGCTATGACCAGTCTTCAAAGCTACCTAAGAGCAGCTTAGCAAAAGACAGCACAATTCATTTGGGACTATATCCTGTGTTCTCCTTTGCTGTTACTGCAGTCAACTGCATCTCAGCTATTAATCGTAGTTTAATAGATCATCATCATGATCATCATCATATTCTGCAAAATGTATCAGTTAAATCAATAGTGGAACACACTGACCTTTGCATTCATGCCAGGCACTCTGAAGTTTTAGTTTGATTACTGGCTTGCATCACCATTAAATTGAAAATAATTACATGGTTCCCAAAAGCGATGTAATAAACAAATTGCAAAAGTTGCAATTATTTCCTCTCCCTGCCTGTCTTTGCTTCTGCTTTGAAAACTTCTACAAGAGAGCAAAGTGTTGCAGCATGTGCTTTAGCTCCTGGGAATGTTCCCTTCATGAGCTGTATGCTCAGTATGAAGCTGTAAAGTATTTCACCATCTGCTGCTGTTTCTCAAGGTGACGTTTCTCAAGCTTCCCTGCAATTTATTAATGAAATGAACAACCTAGTTGCTGGAAGACACCTGGCTAAAGTAACTGGTCCTTTAATTGCAATTAAATTTTCATGGAGAGTGCCAAAACGTAAATTTAACAGCCCATAAAACAAGTAAGTCTTAGTCAGACATGCACAACAGAAAGAGGGGATGAACTCGGGACCTTTACCTGTTTTCTTGTTTCCTCCTCACCAGTAACTACCAGAAAGATTCTGTCGGTCAGCAGCTGGGGTTAGACAGTCTGAACTGTTAAATGGGACAGGGAGGACTAAACAAGATGGAGAACTTGTAAGCACACCAAAAAGGTCCAAATACTTTGATATTGAGACTGCTATACTTGCTGCTTTGAGTCACAGTGCTTTATATTAAGAAACTAAACGAAGAAGCCAAAGATCTCAGAATAAAATGATCAAAAACCATGCAGGTTGAAAGTAAAATACCTGAACTTCAAATCACTTGGAAGACAGTAACCTATGTGATAATCACTCCTTGTCTTAGCTATTTGTTTTTGAAGGTCTTTAGTAGACTTGCTGTACCCATTGAAAATATAGCTGGCAAAGAATAGCCTTCCTTGAATATACATCTGCCAAAGAAGAGGAAAGAAAATGCTGAATTGGCAAGAGGAGCCTCTTATTCTAAATGAAGATGATAGGTTGAAAAACAAACAATGAACGTTGTTAGTAGCCTGACTTACAACTTTATTATGGCTTTCTGCTTTCAGCTTTCATTGCTTTTTTGTATATAGTATTTTATTTAAGAATTGAAAAATAAACCTCAGGTTTTTCTAGTCCCTCCAGTCTTTCCAAACAGCATACTGGAATGTGTAAAGCAGCATTTTCCATGCTGCTTCCTGGACTACCAAAACCCACCACTATCCATCCCAGTAATATTTCAGTTTAGGTATGTCATAATATGTCATATTTGAAGAGGAACACAGACAAGTACATTAGGCATAGGAAAGAACAACTTTCTTTGGGTTTTCTCTTCTGCATGTGTTAATTAAATATTTTTATTTGATTTTTTGTTTGTTTGTGTTTCCTGTTTAAACGGGATATGTCTTAGGAAGCCTTTCTAGAGAAGAAAGGTGACCAAGGTTATTTGACAAGTGATTATAAACCTATAGGAATCAAGTAGGCCCCATGTTCAAGGCTATAAACTTTCAAAATGTGGGCAAAATCTGAAACTTTAGCAATTTTCTCTCCCTGGAAAAGTAAACCACAAAATTAAAGCCA
Organism: Sakesphorus luctuosus; assembly: GCA_013396695.1. Classification (NCBI taxonomy): domain Eukaryota; kingdom Metazoa; phylum Chordata; class Aves; order Passeriformes; family Thamnophilidae; genus Sakesphorus; species Sakesphorus luctuosus. Next base: position 247,930 of record VWZD01005127.1, on the reverse strand, counting down.
ATTCAGAGCTGTTCAGAAAGATCCAGAAATATTTTTGAACTCTTATGTCCACAGTTTTGAACTCGATTCTGAAATGCATTTCATGATATCTCAATTATTTGCAGTCATTGTTTCCCAAAGCTGGTATTAGTAGATTACTATCTTACCATGACACACTCAACAAAGCAGATAAGTTAAAAGCCAAATTCTGTTTTGTGCTGGAACTTAGAATTCTTAAACAAGTGAGATTAATGATGCATTTTGTAGCAAAATCTCAACAAACACAAGGATACAGCCTTCTGGATTTTTAGAGTGTTTCTATTGTGTTTGGACCAGTTTGTTGGGTTGGGCCCTTGGTTTTATGTCCCCAGACTCAAAATTGCAGGAGCAAGTTCAAGAAAATATAAATACTTTTTCAACATACTGCAAAGACTTCCACACAGGAACACAGGATGGATGTCTGACAGAGCCTGCTGAAATACTAGATATAAGAAGAATGAAGGTGAGAGCATCAGCCTCTTCTCGATCAGTTGGGCCATATTCTCACTGACGTGCAGACCTGTGTCATTGTTCTGGCCATGGAACAGAGTCTTTGTTTCAGTGAAAATCAGCTGAATTGAATTTAAAACTATAATCATTTAAGCTGATGTACTATCCAAAATTGCTTGTGTTGTGGGATGTTCCTGGTGTCACACAATTGGAAACATCTGGCTTGTTTAGGGGAAGCTCTCAGCATGCAGGACTCCATGAATACTTCAGGGTAATGCATAGTCAAGTAACAATGGATGTATTCACTAGCAGGAAACCCAGAGGATCACTGAGTTGCCTTCACCTTACACTCACACCAATATGCATTAATCTGTAATATAACCAGTAATGAACATGACAAAGAACAGTGCTTTTACTTGTAGGTAATTGAGAGAGGAAAAAAACATACCATGCATTTTTCAATTTTCTTGGCAAAAACTATTAAGATAGCACTCAACTCTGAAACATTTTTCTTTTGGTTAAGTAGTTTGTCTCATTACTATGAAGAGCTCTATTTACCTGAGTATGAGAGGAGCACTCACTGCAGTGCAGATTTGGAAGTGATGTACAGTTTAATACATGTTACACTCTGGCACAGCTCCTCATTTCTCTGCTCCCTTGCTTAAATCCACTGTTGGGAGCAGTGTCCGCATCATAACAAAGGGAATCCTATAAGCTCTCCTTGGGGTATAATTTTTGAGTGTACATCAGCAGGTGGAAATGACAGTAACATTTGGCCTCAGCTACTTGTTGTCTGGCTACAATGTATTTGCAAGTTTTCCCCCTGAGGCAAATTCTTAGTCATTTGTTCTAACTTTTATGACTCTCTCTTTATTTTCCTGTTCTTGTTTCAACTTCTTCCTCATATCTTACTTTTACTATATTTCTGTCCCTGCTTCTTAATTTTTTGATAATGCCTCATCCTGCTTCCCACAACTTCCCCTTACCTCCTCTTTCCTACTGTGTTTTTAATTACACAGATCCTTCTGATCTGATGTCTAGTCTCTCAAGATTCTCCTATTATTGTATCATCCCTCAGTTCTGCAAGTTCTTTCCTTGCCTATGGTGGGAGCACAGAGAGAAGAACAGGAGAAGAAACCTCGAGCCTCCTCCAGCCCAGCTTACTGCCTCTGCACCATATGCCAAGGATGTGCACTTTGGTTTGGCCACTGCTCTGTGGTCTGTTCTAGCCCTTGAGTTCCCTGTACAGATAATCAGAATTAGCTTCCTCTTGGTGCTGCAAGCCCTTATGTGTTGTGTCCCACTGAAGTGCCTTTCACTGCCACACAGATGAGGAAGCCACACACGCCACCACTCCCACGCTGGCTTTGTTTAACTGCTGGCATTGTCCTACTGCCAAACCGTGCAGGGCACACACCAGCTGTGCTGTTTCATTTAGAGCTCTGACTCCATTTCAGTGTGGCTAATGATGAGAATGGTAACAAGCAGATAGGGAAGGAACCTTCTGGCACTGCAGGGTTGCTTGCAGAATGCTTTGCAGATAGCACTGCTGTTCTCTGATACGTGTGTGTTCTGTGATGGTACAACAAGAAGAGGCTGATAGAAGTGGTAGATAAATCTGTTCCAAAGATGGTCTGATGCATGAATGCATGCTGCATTGAAGCTTAGTTCTAAGTGAATATAAGTGAGAAGGCTGCCTTTGGCAATCACCATTGTTGCCAGAGGAATGTAGCCCTTTCCATTACAATTCACCTGGTTGATTCTGTGATGTTATGACACGGAAGAATTTCATTATTCCTTCCACCACAAGCAATCAATTTGTGCCTTCAAGCATAAAATTCAAGCATGCTTGAAGTTTTGCTTTGCTTGCATAATACATAAACATTACCAAAGTTTTCCAGTGTTTTTCAAATTCTTGTCCCTCTTATTATGGCCTGTAGCACATGACTTTCACAGGCTGGCGTTTTATGGCATGAATTAAAATTTTACCTTCCACAGGACATCCTTCTGGCTTCTTTCACTTCTAAAACACTGGAAACGTATAGAATAAGAAGGTTCTTTGGCAAGCAGCTCTGAAGGCCAACCTTCCTCAATGGGAATAAACTGGTATAGCAAAACTTTTACCTCTACTGGGGTAAATTTAATCCAGAGTGTTTTAAAACCCAAGTCATCCCTAAAAGCCGAGAAATAAATTTGGATGGTGCCATTTTGGAGTGGGGGGAGGTTCTTTCTCCTCTCAGAACTAAACATAGCTCTGGCAAATAGCCCCAGACTGAAATTCTTGAGGGAGTCATAATAAGCAAGCCAGGGCAAAGAGGAATGTTTTTTTATTCCTGACTAATTCTTGCACATAAAAAGGTGAAAGGTCAAAGATGAACTTTAATACTAATGCAATTCTGAACTTCTGAGCAATGGTATGTCAGAACATTTAAAAAAAAATCAAAATAAAAAAATGTTTTATTGTTGGCAAGAGCAGGTTCATTTTATAAGCCTATATATCTCCATCCTAATTCCTTTTAACCTTTGGGAGAGTGGGAACTTTGAGATATTAAACACAGAAATTAAGCAATGCACAGTAGGAGTTTGGGGAGTTCAGCCCAGCCCATAGTTTTCCTCTTATGTGCCCTTCTGCATCATTCCAGCTGACTGAAGGAGTAAAATGGGGTTGCCTTCAAGTTATCACAAGTTCACTTTCCCTAGTGTTTTTTGACCGAGATGGCCATTCTTGAGGTTAATTTTCTTCTTCCTTCTGTTGAAGAATATTTCATGCAGATTAGCAAACTTGACATGTTCATATTACAGGAAAAATTCTGTTGATTTAAACTGCCCTTTAGAGAGGCAAGTGGACAAATTGCATATGTATATCTGCATGTGCACTCAGATATTCAAATAAAAAAGATTTGCTCATCTTAATTTCAGTTTAATCACCATAGTTGAAATACATGTAATGAAAGCTTTGTTGTCTCTTTGGGTTTTGTAGTACCACCCTTCTCGGGCTGGTAACATAAAACCAGATGGCTGAGCTGCTGCTGCTGCTGACACACAACTTTTAATCATTGTGGGGTGTGCGAACAGGAATCTAACCAATGAAATACAAAGTACTGCTTGTAAGCTCAGCAATGCTGGAGTGGCCAAATGCCTATGAAGTTGCATGAATCTGCAGAGAGGCAAGAGGAACGATCACAGCTCCAGAAAATATGACCTATAAAGAAGGGTTGCATAACCTGTGCTTGTTTAGCACATAGACATGAAGACTGAGTGTGGGAGTACAGTTACAGGAAGCAGAGGTGATGTAAAAATATGACCTGCTGCAGAAAGAAAGAGAACAGTCTGTTTTCCGTGTTTATGATAGAGCAAGAAATAACAGGTTTTAACTACAGGGGGGAAAAAAACAAATAGGAAAAGCTGTCAAGCAATATGAGAATAAAGCATTTAGATGTATGTTTGTAAAGATATTGTGGTTTCCCTATCACTGAGTCTTTACAAACAAGTTCAGCAGCAAGAGTGGATTTCACCTCACCTATGACTGGATGCCACAGAAGAGAAACAGGCATTTCCAGCCTGTGATTCATTTGACCCACTTCCATTATACTTTGGAAGGAGAGTAATTGCACTGTGGAAGTGCCTGTTTTTCTCCAGGGGCTGTGAAGGACTCTAGAAAACCAATTCAAGTCTAAAGGTCTGTTTTGTAGATGTCTACAGCTGTGCCAGGACTGTACCATCTCCTGTCTCCATAATACCACTGACACAGCTGATTTTGTGCCAGTGAAAACGGTGAGTCTCAATGACCTCTTCAGGTTGTTTCTAGACTAGGAAGCAACTTAGGAACTGTCATTGCAGAACTGCCTGACTAAAGGCCTAACTAAAAACCAAAGTTGCCTGTTCAGTAGGATTACAGTAACAAAAAGTTGTTACTGATAAATGGCTGCTTGGCTGAATAATTTGAAATGAGATAATGAATAATTTAATGGTTAATAAGCAAACAAATACGTTATCACCACACAACGAACAAAATGTAATTCTTAACTGAAAAAGCCAAGAGCAGAAGAAGCATAGATTATCCTGTAAATTCCTGACTGGCCTTTCCAGAACAGCTTTTGTGAACTATAAAACTGTTCAAACAGTTGCTGTGTGTATCCTTAGGTTCTCTGTATAAATAGAGGAATCCACATCCTGGGCTCATTTCATAAGCATTATTTTTACTGGAGAAAAACTACTAAAAACATTGTCATCTTGATTATCTGCAGCAAAAAAAATGGCAGAAACTATTTTGAATTATATTCCCAGAAGACTCCCATTCAACTCTTGAATACAGAGAAGTCCAAACTCACTGGCATGAATTCCTTTCATGCTGTTGATAAGCTGCAGAATCAGCTCAAAGCATTTAGCCTGTGCCATAATGAGTGCACTTAAAAGGCTGGCAAGGCTTGCAAGGCAAATGCAATTATGGAACCCAGCCTTCCTTTAAAAAGTTTTGGATCTTGAGATCTGTTGGAACGAAATGGATTGGTGTGATTTTCTCTCACCTTTTTCAGGGCAGTACTCTTATTTTTCCAGGGAGAAGAATCATGAAAACCTCACCTGGGAAGCTTCTCATACGGCAAAATCAGCTTGACCAATACAACCAGTTGTAAATGTGTGCTGCTCCTTATCACTATGCTGTCTCCACATTTTCAACCTGTACTCATCTAGGGACAGCAATGAAAAGTCACTAGTGGATTTAATGAAATTTTTCTTATATTTGTTATCTCAAACCTGCATTCTGGAACACTGGCTGGGGATGGGGAAGTTTGGGATTGGTTAAGGTCACACTGGTTTCACCTGACCTTTTCTGACTGTCTTGTTCATGTTCACATCTTGGAGGAAAAACAACACAGATTCTCCTGCTCTTCATCCTAGGCTTTGCATCTGTGCTTGGATGTCTGACTTCTCCACAGGTGTCTGTTTATAGGTGTGTATGAATTTCAACACTAATGGCAAATGCAGCAGGTGTAACTGAGAAAGCTTTCTCCTCTTCCTGCTTTGTTTCCTTTTATTTTTCCTCTAGCTTCCTAGCTTCCTTAATATTTGGTGGGCTTGTGGTTGTTGGTTGCACTTAGCAGGTTACCAGTGGCACAAAGCAGGCACCCTGCTGCTTGCTGGAGAGGCCAGTTATCTCTGTTCTTGTTTGGGATGAACTGAGAATCCAGGCTAATGAACCAAATCCACCTGTGACTACACTAAGTAAATGCTAAGAAAACCTCAGTAACTTTCACAAGCCCTTGTTGCATTCTTCAAGCGCAGGAACACATTTCCAGATCCATGGATCTAGTTTTGACCTCAAGTTGCCTTCTCCTCTCCATCACATCACAATGTCACTTTGACAGTGCTCCAGAAACTGGAAAATGCAGTTGTTGAGAATTGTGCCACCGGGAGTTAATCACATCAGGGATGAGCACACATCTAGAAGTGTAATCATTTGAGGCCAGTTTCCCTCAGCTAGGTCTCATAATATTTAACTGTAATTCCAAGTGGTATGGCACTGATGGATGGAAGCAGGTATGTTGGCTTAAGTTTATTCTTAAACTGGAACTGCAATGTGTGATTGCATGTCTATGTGTATGAAAGTGAGGGCAGTCCCGTGGTGTAAAGGAGAGCACTCTGGACTCTGAATCCCAAGGACCTGAGTTCGAGTCTCAGTGGGGACCATCCCCTGGCAGTTCAATGCCTCCCTGCCATCCCATCCTGTCACATCTCGGATGCTCAGCAGGGTCAGCCCCGGTCAGTACCGGGTGCTGTGACAGTCCCGAGGACTTCACTGTCCCTGTCCAAGCTCGCTCGGCCGTGGCAGATGGACCTTGGGAATTAAACAGTGGGACCAGTTCTGCGCACGCTGTGCCTCACCTAAACAATCCACTGCACAGGCTGGAAGGGCACACCCACGTGGGGAGAGCCCGGCCCAAATCTTTGCTCACGAAGTATGGCCATACATACCTGTATGTAAGCACACCAGGCTTTACTATTGTAAGGGTCATAAGGGTCATCCTAGACATTTTTTCACAAATAATGTAAGATTACCAATCTGTAAACTACACAGAAAAGCCATCTCCTTTGGAAAAAAGAGGAATTAAAATCTTATGGGAAAGAAAACTACAGGACTATTTGGTGTTTGATGGTTGTTTTTTAACTCAGCACAAACAATACTTTTGAAAAGCCACTTCATGCAAATAAAATAAAAATGTTGGTTCCCTTCTGCCTCCTGGCCCTCAAATGCACAGCTCCCTAATGTTCTGAAGGCACAGGAATTGAGTCCTGACTGAAGATCTTTAGATGGGGGCTGGGGGAGAGATTGGAATTGTCCATATGGCAGGAAGTACATGCCACGATCAGAGAGAAACAACTGCCCCTGGGAGCAACTGCGTTATTGTAATGCTTCTGTAAAACCATTTCCTTGAGGCATCTAAAAGACTATAGAGAGGGCTGTCTAAAAGCAAATGTTTAATATCATATAACATTTCCTTCTTGCCTAATACATTCATTAAAACTTGAACTTCATTCTTTTATTTTGAGGCCATGAATTCCTTCTCCTAAACTCACTTGTATTTATTTAGCTAAACAATAGTTATTTTAGTAGGAAATTAAGGATGGACTCTGTCCTGTGTGTACTAAGGGGAGCCTTTTGATTCATTAGACACAGAGACATTTGTGTTTCATTTTGAAGTTTTTTTTTTTCCTGATCATCTGAGGAAATTCCAAGGACCAGAGGAAATTAGTTATCTGCCTCAAGAAGAAAGTACATAAAATTAAGTAGATTTTTTTTATCTGACTTTTACATAGTTTGAGAGAGACCTTTCCCCCCGGGAACATGAGTTTTGTTTCATTGAAGCTTTAAAAATTAAATTATATACAAAATTATCTGATGTATTTAGCTGAGGATGGTTTCTGTAGCAAAGAACTTTCTCAGGAGCTCTGTGCGTTTTCCTCCCTAATCCTAAAGTTTTACACCAATTAAAGCAATAACTTTGCACATGCTGGTGTAAAACAGATATGCAGGATTATATCAAAGACTCATTTAACCTGTCCAGTATCCTGTCCTAGTTAGTCGCTGGTAGCCAGGGGAGGAGTTGAACATTTATAAGAAAATCCTATTTTTTTGATCCATATCAGCCATAAGCAGTTAACAGTTCAGGGATTTCCTCAACCCAAATCTGTGTCTGGGCCATCACTTTTGATAGTTGCCAATGGAGCTAACCTTCAGGAATGTATGGAATTCCATTCTGAACACACTTACACTTTTGGCTTCCACAACATCCTGTGGCAAAGAGTTCCACAATTTAATGATGTGCTGTGAGAAAAAGAACTTCCTTTTGTTTTAGATCTGCTGTTTATCTCTCTCTTGGTGTCCAATCATTCTGTGTTCAGAAACAATAGATAATTATTTCTTATTTCTTTGCCACACCAGTTTTGCTTTATAAAGCTCTCTCTTACCTTGTCTTAGTCTCTTTCATAAGCTACCTTATTTAGTCCTTCCTTATATGAACACTCTATATTTATATCCTTTTTTGAGATGTGGTGAAGACAGTCACATGCTGTGTACCAAAACCTCAAGAGTGTTTTATTTACCCTTTAAGTAACATTCTGATTTTGTTTGCATTATGAGCATTGCAGAGCATTGATCAAAAGTGATCAGCTTTGAACATTCCAGGCCAGCAAGTGTGACTTGAAATTCTGTCATCTTTGGCACATGACCAGTTTTTCAGAACTAGAAAAAAAAAAGGGAGTTGTAGTCTACCCTAAATGTAGTGACTTCATTCTTAATGATTATTACTTTTAAATTGCAATCAGGCCAGTCCTAGTTCTTCAGCAGAGGCCATGCTGTTGTCCAACAGAAAAGAACCACAGCCTATTTTAGAATCCAGAACTTTTGAATAATTTATTTAATAATAATAATAATTTATTTGCTTTTGACCAGCTCTGGAAATGACTGTGACCCTTCCCAATTTATGACTTCTGGAAGAATTACATTTGTCAGCTTTTTATCTTTTTTTCTGGTCTTTGCAAGTCACTACTGTATGCAGGTAACACAAGGAGAGCTGGAGCTGCTACTTCGGTCAGGTTTCCTTAGTGCCCCTTATCCGTAGAGAATGTAGGTATCCATGGCTTTGGTTATGTACTAAAAGGCAGTCCTGTGATACTTCTGAATTGCTCCTGCTATTAGTAGATGAAAGCTGTTCTAGCTGAGCATGCCAACAGCTGGGTGAGTCTGATTGGGAACTGCTTGAAGACGGGTTGAATACCTGCCTGGAAATAGCAAAGACCTCCATCTCTATGGGATGTTCACTGAGTCATTTGAAATGTTGTAGGAGTTGTAACCAAGTGAAATAGGTTCACACCTTTGGGACTTTTTCTTTGCTTGGGCTGATCATTTACCATCTGAGAGACAGTAGGAGTGTTGATAGAAAGGACTATTAACACATTCCTTCTAAAAACAAACTCCATTCTGCCTTAAACAATGGTTAGTTTCTTGTTCAAGCAAAAGAACCAGCCACCTTGCCTTTGCCATTCAGCTTCTAAAACAAGTAATTAAGACCACGCTGACTGGCTAATTAGGTTTCAGGTTTTACTGTTCATGCATCTTTGTTTATATCTGTATTGGAGTACTATTGAATTTGTACTGGTGGCTAATATTTATAGCAGTGAGTTGCAGATAAAGGAACAACAACAGCAGAAACAAACTAAAATGTTGCACATATACCAGAGAATATCTTGAAATTATTTTTAAAACAAACGTAGTTACGACATGTTCTAAGGATTAATCAGTTTATCAGCCACAAAATTTCCATGTTATCCTAATTTTTCTTTCAAAATTAATAAATTATTTCCACGTGGTAATGCAAAAAGGTAACATTGGACAGAATCAAACTGCACCTCTGTAATTGGTTATCTGAGATCCTCAGAGCTGATCACAATAGTTTTCATCAACTGTGGGTCATTCATATTAAAGCACGTTATCTTAATCTGTTTGCACAACAGGTTCTCACTTCATTGTGTATTTTACAGAATATATTCTCACTTTGTCTCCTTTAGCCTTACAAACTATGTGTAGTAGGTTTGGAAGACATTTTAGGGATTTTTCCTGCATTTTGTTTTTCTATTTATTTGTGTCACTTTTGCACCAGAGAGGAAAGAAAATGTTATTAATATTACCTGGAAAAAAGAAGCCACGTGGTTAAGAACTTAATCCTCCTCAGATAGGTGTTCTGTGGTGCTCCACACAGCTAAGCCATGTCGGATGGGCTGCTGGTGTCACCCAGTGGACAGAGAAGTTGATCACAGATAGGTGTCACGTAGAGAAGCTTTTCCTTCTGCAGGAATAGCTCATTCCTGACAGAAATAACCTTAATTTTGCTACAATTAAGATGATATTATATTTAAATTATCTCTGTTCTAATGCCATGGCTGGTCCTAAAATGTACAGAGCAAAGAGAGGAAGCAGAGCATGTTCCTCACCGTTAGCAGGAAGCGAACACAGAATAACCAAACAGTAATTAGTGGGCACCCTCTCCTGCTGGGAAAAAGTGACCAAATAACCAAGCAAAACAGTGTTCGTGCTGGTGTTTACAGAAAGAGGTGGGCATTAGTAAAATCCAATTTAATGCCACTCTGTGCAATGCAAAACAGGATTGCATTTCTTAGCCTGATAACAGCTTGCAACAGAGGGGAACACAACCTGGAACGTCCTCTCTTCACAGTGTTACAACAGGAATGTATTTCAAAACATGTAATGTACACTTTGCATGCAAAACTTCAGGGGAATAAATCAGCTATAAATTAATCTCTTACAAAAATTTCTAATGTTTCTAGATAACATATGAAAGTTATACAAGTACTTAAAACTAACTTCAGTGCATATTCCATCTGACACTTTTTCCTGATTTGCAAGAGTACTACTCAGAATGTTGGAAAATGGAAGGTGTCTCTTTTTTTAGACTAAAACATGCTGTTGTGTTATGTGCTTCAGGACTTTTTGCCACAGATGAAGAAGAAATGAGGTTAAGTGCATACAGGTGGTTAGCTCTAACTTGCAAAGTCCAAAGGAAGAAATCATATTCCTTTTCTAATGCTGTGGCAAATAGCACATACTTCTTGCTCCTTGCAGGTGGAAGGAGGATGACCTGGTGCACTGCAATTCCTGCTAAAAGACAAGAGTTTGGGCTGCTGGGACCACAGTCAGTACTCCTGAAGAAGAAAGATGAGCGTTCCGCTCTCCTGGTGGCTCAAATACTCCTGATGCAGCAACCCAAAGTCTCTTTATTTGAAACCAGTTCACAGTAGTGGCATTGGAGGTTAAATAATTGACTGTGATCGTTCTAACATACAAAAACAATGCCAGCAGCTATGTTACATCTCCTTTCTAATAAGGAATGCTTAGGAACTGTAAGTGTATCTGCAGAACTGATACTGTATTTGAGGAGGAGAAAGGAATCCAGACAGCCCAGAAGCAACAAGGCAAGTACAATTATGTAATGAAGTAGGTGGTAACCTTTGCCTGACCAATTAAGCCAGTACCATGCCTTCTAAACAAGTCCTTATGAACTCAAATGAATCACCTTTCTCTTTCAGACCGGACAGCAATAGTTATTTATACTGTAAGTTTGATGACAGAGGCTTCTAAATGTCTCGATTTCTCTTTGGGAGTGTATTTAACTCTTCCTAGAAGTAACAGCTCCTCTGATTTATAAAGCTGGATATCATAGTTGTGAGAACAGGAGAGGTGGCTAGTCCCTGTGCAGCCTTCTTATGGGTTTGTCAGAACCATCTGGAATGTGGCTTTCAAAAGTCTTCTGCTCCTACCATTAGCAGACAGGGGCCAACTACAGGACTAACACTGTGAGTCAAGGAGGTAATACACAAACCTTTATTTTCCATTTATTTCCCAAATAGGCTTTTGGATTAGGCTTCCAGCAGGAAAGAACACTATGAAAATTTCAGTCAGAAAACACCCTTACTTTCTTCCTCTTAAAGGTAGGTATTTAATTCAGATTTAGCTTTTGCTTCTTGGACTAAAAATCCTGCTGGTGTTGAAATGCCTGGGAATTTTCCCAAAAACTTCATGAAGGCCAGCACTTTCCTTCTTCCATGTTAACTTTTTTTATGCAAACCAGAAACAATAGTTTCTGTATGAACAGTTTCTCAAGTAGTGGAAAAATAAAGACATAGTGAAAGATGTAATTTCAATGCCTTAATTGGTACTGAAGCTGCACGTGTGCAGACTCAAATCCTCTTAATACTACAGTTTTGTTGCAGCTCCACTCATGTCTAGTGACGAGTGGAATATTTCCAATACAGCAGTCACTGATGTTTGCTGCTGTGCCCTCTATACCAAGATGATAACAATGTCTGTTCAGTCTCTACTACCACTTCCACTGTTAGCTTTGTTGAGAAATTTTCAGGTAACAGAGAAAGTCCAGGGAGCACCTACACAAAAAACATTCCTTGTTTTAAAGTGTTTAGTATATGACCTATCTTTTGCTTTTTTGCCTTTCCAAACTGTAACTTACTCATATTTCCAGTCCTTCTAAATACAGACTTACACAAACACACTTTGTGCTGTGTATTTCCTTAGTACTTGGCCACATGAATGGAGGACAGTCTTGCATTAAATCACTACTCAGTAAGTTTATACTGTAAGGAAAATGATCTAGTTTGAAATTTTCTAGCAGCATGCTTCTGTGTGGAAGGTTTTTTCACTCATTTTTGTTAGAAAGTGCTGGCTGCTAGAAGCCAAAATGTTTCAACAAAATGAAGATATTTTGTCACACTGCTAGAAATCACAGGTTTCTGCTCAACTGAAGCAAAAGCTTCTGATTATTAATCCTTGGGTCCCACAATGCCACAGTAGCTACACATATACAACAGAGCTTCCTGGTACTGTTCTAGGGATTTTCAACCAAGGTTTGAGGTCCTTGCTTTACAGCAAGGGACTGTTCAGGGTTACTCCCCCAGCTATTTCAGAAAAAAGAATGATATGAGGAATTCATCTAAGCTGGGAATGGTGATTTACTCCATCTCCAAAGATATAGATTCAAGTAATACTTAGTTTTTGGAAACAGGACTCTTTCTTTAGGTAATTCTAGTATTTCTAAATTTTGTTCTCCACATATTTCAAATGGGTGCCAGTTAGATATTTCTGGTGAGACAACTTTCTAGACATTTTAGCAACCAGATAAACAGAAAATAATTCTAAAAAGTCTCTTCAAATTTTCCAAACATGTTGGAAAACTATATACCATCTGAAACTTTCTACCCACCTGAACACAGAGCATACTTCCATTCTTGTTCTTTTGGGTTTTGTGTCCACTACCATCCTTTTATGTTTTTGAAGATGAGACACAGACCATTGTAATCTGCTCCTTAAGGGACACCTGATTATCAGTGAGGTGATCATACTCGAGGTGTGGCATATCCAGTGATGACTTCACCTGTGTGTCTTTCCTTCCTCTCCCATGATAATTCTGTGAAGCACAGCCAGGTCAGGTAGCCTGGGATGTGAGTCACAGCTTGTCCCTGCCATGAGGAAGACAAAATATCAGGGAAAGTGTTAGCAAGTTAGATTATCAACTAAATCAAGTACAGACTGAAGAATAATTTAAAATCCTCTCTATAAATGACAGGCCCAGCCCCAGTTATCCCCTGTTATCTAAGTTGTACAGTCATCTAAGCATTCCAGGTGTTTCTTAAGGCCTGATGCAACCATGAGTGTGGAGCTCGTTGCTTCTGCCAAAACACACCTCTGAAATCCAGCCAACAGGAGAAAGGGGTGTGCTTTAACCAGCTGGGCTAGCCATGCAGGCTTTGGTAGCAGCCAAGAACAGACTTCAAAGGCCACTCCCTAATTACTTGAAGGTCTCATAGGCACCCCTTATCTCAGACAGCTGACTGTAGTATGGTCATTGTATATTCACGTGTATGTGCTTTGTGTGTTGGCATTATTTGTCTTTCATGAGTGTGGTGAAGACTAATTTGTTTGAGAAGTCCTTTGTAATTTGGGGGAATTCTGTAGGGTTTTTGGCCCTGTAAAGCAGGCAGCAGGAGTGCCGAGATCCAGAGCCTTATCTTTACACCTCTAGTGAAGACATGATGTCGTCAATAAGCACCTGCCACACTGGGCTAATATTATTTTGATAGACTTATGACTTCTGGGCTAATAATTCTTCCTCATAATGAGAGCAAATCCTATGAAAGGTTTGGACCAGGAAAAAGAAAAAAGAGACTCTAAATCCCACAGGCCTCCCCTGTGGTCTTCTGAAGCTAATGGAAGGATTGCTGCTGTATTTGGGGATGTTGGATCAATCCCTAAGTGGCTGTGCCAAGGAAAGCATTGAAACAGAGCTATGAGAAGCTGAGGCCTGAATATGATGTTTGATGGGGGTATATTGTGGTGGAAGGAGCAGAAGGAAAAAGGAAATCAGTCTACAATAAATGGATCAGGGAAGAGAGACCATAAGTGATCTCATAGACTGCAGGAGAATGTGCAAATTAATGGTTTCGAGCTTCACATGGATTTAAAACAAGATTACAATTTTGGCATACTGGGAGCAATAATAAAACACTTGATATTTATGGTATTTTTACTTTATTAGTTGGGCTAAAGACTAATTATATGACATTAAAAGCACTTTGTTCCTTTAATTTTGCTCCTTTTTAGACATCACTGAGTTTTTAAGAAAACCACTGTTGCTATTCACCCATAGGAGAGATATCAATAAAAGCAAACTTGCCTCAAAGACACAAGGGAGCCTTGAGCCACCAAAGATACAGTGAGAAATCATGTCACCTTGTTTTCCTGTTATGAGAAACTGCAGTACAACATGAATGACAGTTGAGGATGACTCAAGTTTGAGAAGCTGCTACTGTTCTTGACCTACATATAATGCATCATATGCAATGGTGTAATGGCTTGGAGGCACAGGTGAATTACTTAACCATGTCCAGCAATGAGCTGCTAGTAAACTACTACCATCAGTGTTTGCACTGAAGCCATCATTGTCCAATCTTACCTTAGATTCCTTGCTGTGAATTAATGGCATACAGGACATTCCTTCTTTTATTTACACTGAACCCAGTCATATGCAGATTTGATGTTACTATTCAGTGAAACAGAAACCCTGAGTGAGAAAATGGCAGCAAGTAAGAGAAAGTTTAATAGCAAAACAGAACGGACAAACATCTGGCATTAGTGACAGGACAAGCTGACATAATCTTAAATTGTGCCAGATGAGGTTTAGGTTGGACACTATGAGGAGTTCCTTCACAGAAAGGAGGATTAGACATTGGAATGGACTGTTCAGGGAGGTGATGGAGTCACCATCTCTGGAGACATTTAAGGAAAGACTGGATATGGCATGTAGTGCCATGGTCTGGTTGGCATGGTGCTGTTTGGTCACAGGTCATCTCAGAAGTCTTTTCCAATCTAATTGATTCTGTGATTCTGTGATTAGCAAGATGTGCCATGGATGGATGAAGTCAGGTTTCAGACAATTGCCAGGGATATTGCACACATCTTTACTTTAATGGATTGAACAAAAAGACACTTGTCACAGACCAGAAGATAACTTTAAATCAAATACAGACCATTTTGTACTTGAAAAGGCAAGGACTTAGGAAAGATGCTGTAAACAATATTCCCTCATTTTTTCTGGCTGCCCTTACACATTTTGAAGAAGGCAAACAGAAGTGTGACTATGGCTCTAAACAAACTCCTGGAAAACAAGTCTGAAGCTCAGATTTTCTATATATTATTCTTGCCAGGTGGTGGCACTTGCAAGAGCAGAGCATCGTTCAAACACAAGACACTGTCATCATAAATACTGGGAAAGAGAGGCATTGCTCCCAGAGTGTTTTGGATGCCACTATGACAAATGTAGCTGATAATATGCAAATGGTAATCTTATTTGCTAACACAGTATTTAAAGATCTAATATGGGCATTTTTCCAAACCTTCACAACAGCTGCTTTTAGAGTATCATACAGAGAAATAAGAAGGCTCTGAGGTACTGATAATAACATCTCATGGAAAAAAATGTAAATTTTTACTATGTGGCATAAGTCAGCAATCAGAAAAGAACTAGTCAGTGACTGGGAGGAAAAGGAGTTCTTTTATCTCCTCTCCTTGTCCTCAGCATTTCCCTGGAAGGATGAGGGTATGGTTCCAGCTGCATGCTGTGAGGAGGAGCTGACTGCACTTGATCTATAAGGACAGGAGTTCTCACTTGGGAGCTTGGCTGTTCTCTTTCCCCTTCCCTTGTGATGTCTGCATACCTGAGGTTATTGGGAGAGCATCTGCAAACTGAATTATGTTCCTCCTTAAGGGTCACAGAGGAAGATCAAAGTTTTCTGCTGAAATCAAAGACAAAGCAGGCCCTGATTTGGGAACTGATGGTGGGTTTGCAGTTATAAATGTAACTCATCTGCTGTGTGATCCAAAATGGAAAGCTAACAGTGAAAGTTAACCATACAGCTACAGAATCACAGGAGGTTAATGAAACGATTTTTTATTTCTTTTTAACAAAATCTTAGTTTGCATGCCAACATTCTGCATTCTCTAAAATTGTTACAGATTCTACCATGTCACAGCGTGGCTAATAATGTAAATCTACCTGAAAACATTACTCTTTATTTTTCAGATTTGTCTCTGTGAATCTTACCTAAGTCCTTTCAGAAGAAATGAACACAAGGTCCCTGTGGCTAAACATACTTAAGGGTTAGAGAGATAAGAATCAGAAGAATTTTCTCAGAATGCACTCTAATCTCCACTAAATTTCAGGTGTTTCCAATAGTTTGCCCAAATAATACCAGTTTTGAAGAAAAGAATTTTCTGCTGGTAGGAAATATGGATGCAAGGGAGCCACTAAGTAACAGGTAGTGGCAATATGTCTGCTTTTAATGATTCCTGATTATGCTGTACTTACTTAGGGCAAAGAGAACTGTAAGGATTAACTGGATTCTAAAGATGTAGCCAGTGGCAGGATATGGATTATGCTGCCTTCTGCCCAGCTCCTTGTAATGCAGATCATGTCTAGTGTGAGAGAATTCTTGGGGTGCAGAACTGATGTGAAAGCAGACTCTAATGGGACTCCAAAATGAATGGTATTAGTCTTAGAATCTACCACTTGAAGAAAGACAAACACCCAGTATGCTTAACTTTAAAGAGAGTATTCATTACTCCTGCTATGATGACTCACAATTTTCATTATGCAGCAATTATATATTTGTTGTTTTATGAGGCTTTACTGTGTATTGTCTATAATTATTGGGATTGCTGACAACTGAAAAAATTAGAACTATTTTAGTTGCTATAAAAGAAGATTATCTGATTTTTGGAAGAGAAAAATATTAACAGAGAGAGATTCTTGCTGACTGTAAGTAAGGAGGACTGTTTAAAGTTCAGAGGAAAGATCATATTCATTAATAAGAAACAAAGGGCATAGAACAAAGACAAAATCCAATTTATCACAAAGTTTAGACCATTTTTGGTGTTGCCAGGTAATGTATCATGAACTGACAGGTACAAGTATTTAAAATGCCATTAACTACAGATGATATTCTGATGTAAGCAAATATCATCTTCTCATATCCATTCTCAAAATCTAAAGTTTAGCCTATGAAATATAGTTTGATATTTTGTTTCCAAGCAAACAACGAATACGTTAGATTTTGAATATGTTAATTTACTACTTTTATCTTCCCTCAGTTAGAGTATTTCCTTGCCCATGTAAGCAGAAAGCTGTGCAAATAAGAAGTTGGGAGGCTTTTTGCTAAAGATGGTGATGTTGGTTGTAGTAGCTTCACAGATCATGCTCTAATATCTCAGCCTGTGAGCTACATGTAGTGAAAGCCTTAGTCTTACAAAACATCATTTAATAACTCTGGCAAGTATGTTTTCTAAGAAGTTCAGAAGTGAATCAAAATTTCTCTTCAAATTAGTAAGGCATGTATACATGCTTCCCATAGATGTTCTATGTGCGCTTTTACATTTTCTAGGCTAAATAACTTTCATATAAACCAGGAAGATAGAAATAAATTCTAAATAAACACACTTCTATTTTTGTTTTACTTGGATCATATATTTATTCTGATTTTCCAATCTATTTCAACAAAGCTTATTTCAACCCAACTATAAGGCAGCAATTATCATGAAGATGTAGGGGTTTGGCTGGATAATTAACCTAGCTGGACAGCCAGCTCACTGCACAGAAGTGAAGACCAGAAAAGACTTGGATCAGGATTTCTTAGGGCTTCATTTGGTACCCACCACCCACAGCACAAAAAATTATAGCTACCTCAGAATGGGCAGTCAATACATTTAGTGTACTATGTGGCAGATCAGAGAATTCTAGATAAATTACAGGTAAAATTACAGGTAATATTTAACCACCCTTTCTGAGAAAAAAGGTTCATCTGTGTTCTTGCTATACTTATAAACACTGGATGTAGAGTGAGAGACTTAATCAGCAAAAGCTGTGAACAGGGAATACATTAAATAATTAAGGAAATCAGACTGAAAAAAAAAACTGGCAGACATAGGAACCAAACTACATAGAAATAACTGTCTGTTTGGGCCAGATCTACAGTAAGGGTACATTGGCATAAATCCACAGGAGTTTAATATCTAGAAGCCATGACTTCATCACTCTGTGGCAATGCAGTTACCATGCTTACAAGGAAGTAAACTTGGGAAGTGTATTTTACGAGAAAGCCCATCAATTCCAGAGTCCACAGAGCAAATAATATTCTCAAAGGGCCCCCATGAGGTGCAGCACTGTAGCAGTTACGACACACCAACTCCTCAGACTGTGGCAGAGCCGCACCCTGCAGCGGTGGCAAAGACAAGCACACGCCTTCATGTTGCTACTTGTGGGAGACACTAATTACACAGCACCCTGCAATCCTCACTGTGATGTATTCATTAGCCTGAAAAAATAAAAAAAAAAAAGGGAGATTTACTAACTCCAGTGAGTTTTCATATTTGTATTTGGACAGAAGAGACAGACTGAAGGCTCAAAGGGTGATCCAGGACAGTTGGCCATAGGTGAGGAAATTATCAATTACTCTAGGCTTAAGTCTACAAACAAGTTTTACTACAGTTACTCTCCTTTAAATCCTGCAAATTTAGCTTGTAGCTTAAGAACTGTGGACAAGAACAGTTCCCAGCCCTTTGTCTGATGACTCCTGCCCAAAGTAAATGTTCTGTGACCCTGCATGTTTTGGATGTTGCTGCATAGTAGGAAGACCTGAAAAACTGTCCTACCTCTCAAACTGCTCAGGAAGTCACGTACAGCTCTGAGGCAGAGGCTGTGGAGTCAGACATGGACAGACTCGGGGAGCTCTAGTCCTTGCTTGTCCTTTAGCTACAGTGGGCAGGATCTGGACAATGTTTAGAAGCTGCATTTTGATGCATACAAAGTTCTTTCTTAAAATCATGGTCACTTAGGCCTTTAGCATTGTCTGTGCCCATGGACCGTGAAGAATGCCTGGTGACACCAAGCAGGGGGCTTGGAACCACTCCCATTTAATTAAAAAATCAGTTTGCATCAGCCTTTTCCAGCCTCTGGCACACCTACCCATTCACATACTATGCTGCAAAACCCAACAGTTTCACTAAACTCATTAGCATTTTCATATGGCTCTTGAAAAATGCCAAATTAACGTGATCTATCATAGATCACATTCTTTAATTTCTAACATTCTGTAATCTATATTTGATAAGTCAAACTCTTTCAATAATTACATGCTTTCAATTTTACAGACTTAGTAAAACCCAAAACTGCAGATGGAGTATATTTTTGAATATCATGCAAATTTGGATGCGCCTGTAGATTTTACAGAATAAACAGAAGTCAGTTTACAGAAAAAAAATCAACTCCAAATAAGAATATCTGCCTATATGAAACAGTCATGGCAGCTATTAAGAAATGTATTGCCCCTTGTTTGAAGTGATTCCTTCATGTCAGCTGCCAGCCTGGTAGTATGAGCCAAGAAAAGAATTGCGTGTGGGTTTGGCTACCTGTCCTTCTGTCAGGGCCTTACGAACGCCTGGTATGAAACACTAAGCATGATGCCAGCAGCTCTATAGTAGGTAGCAAGGAATGAAAAAATCACTGAGCTGACCCCGGTAATAATGGGTATGTTTACAAACACTGTGCCTGAAGGCATGCTTACTGACTTGGGGCAGGAATGTTTTCGCTTTGTTTCTGGAATTTTTGCAGCATAGCAGGATCAGCTCTGGTAACTAAAAAGCAGTGACAGCCTTTTCACGGACTTTAGTGGAAATTGAATCAGATCTGAAGTAAGGCAGACAACTTCCTGCTGCTGAATATGCCCAAAACCAAAATGAGGAATGGTTCATTCATAGTACCAAGCTCAGAAAAGACACTTCCAAGCTGTTTTCAGCAGAGAGGAGAGAAGTCTGTTGAAATTGTGAGTTAAAGCAGTTCCAGGCAATTTGCCTTTCCTTGTTGTTGCTAAGATGCAAGATGAATAAAATAGAGATAAAAATACCCACTCAGGTAGGGGCTATTGGGAGAGATGCTCTTTATAAAGAAAAGATTGACAAGAGAAGTTGTGGACGCCCCATCCCTGAAGTGTTCAAGACCAGGCTGGAACAAGATGATCTTTAAGGTCCCTCCCAATCTAAACCATTCTATGATTCTATGATGTGTTAAGGAAGAAGAAATATAAACATCGTGTTCCTTGCAATTAAGACATCTGTGAGAGAGCAGATGTGAAATTAAGAAAAAAAAAGAGTTAAGAAGAAGAGTAAGAAAAGTAAAGCAATAAATATTACCTGTGCTACAACTGGCTGGTCAAGCTTGCCATCCCAAGGCCACTTACATTTTCAAACCATTTCTTCATCTTTGTTAGTCACCAGACCTCCTTCCTGATGAACCATCACTGTCATGGTGTTGCTGTAAGCAAGGAGAAATACAAAACCTGTTTTTCCTGGTATATTTCAGTAAAGTCTAAGCAATCCAAGAAGCTCTCTTTGATCTATGAGTCTTTAATTAAAGAGCCACTTTGTATATCTGCTCCTTCATGGAGCTTTCCTCATGCTACAGGCCTGTGAGACAGGTATAAATTTTAATCCCTGTGATACAAACAAGAGTTGTGTTAAATTCTTGTTTTAATAATTCAAATTAAAAAGGAATTGGTGTCAAATGGTGTGACCTTAATGCCATTTCCAATTACTAGTACATTCCTAGGAGTTCCAAAACACTTCAAAATCTATTGTAAATTTAAAGGAAGTAAAAAATGAGGTAAAAAAACATGTAGATGTCATTCATGTATGAGCCCTCAGTTGGCAGTTTCAGGAACATTTTTATACTTCTATCCTTAGTATTTATTAAGAATAACATGGTTGGTGGTCACATTACCCAGAAGAGAATTGTTGCTGTTTGATTTATGTGGTCTGGTGGGCCTGAAGCTTCAGAGGAAATCACCTGTGTGCTTGCTTTTCACAAGCACAGATCTGCTTTTTACAACTGCATTGGAAATTTACACAGAGCATACTGAAACTATCAGTGCTCATCCTGCAGCTTTTGTTAGACAGGTTTTTAATAACAGAGCTATCTATGTCCCTTTAGGTGGGAGACCCACCCTCAAAATTAAGAAAGTTGTATAGATCAATAAGTATCCAAACAAGTCTTTGCAATTGTTTTAACAAGATGATGTAATACAAACCTGGGAGAATAAATGAAACCCAGAGAAAGAAACAGAATCAAGATGAAAATGTAAAACCAGAAGCAATACTTTTAAAAATACTTTTCTTAAAACATGCATCTAAGATCTCAAAAAGACAATTATAATTTCCATCCTTATTAAAAACAGACTGCAGAAAAAGTATCTGGAAAGTACTTACAGAAGTTGCTCAGATGGATTTAGTCAGAGGGGCCAAACAACTGCAAATATTTGGTGGTGGTCAGGCACAAAGATCTCAGTTCTTTGTTGTATGTAAATTATTCCAGGTTAGGTCATTAGCTCCACTTCCTCCATAAAGTTTTGTCAATTATTTTTAATACTGAAAGTCAAAATTATGACTAAACGATATATAGAACAAATAGCATTTGATCAGCTCTTTTTATAACCTATATGATGCATTATGTCTCACTGCCTTGTGAGGCACTAAGAAGTGGCACTAAGAAGAGTGTGCCTGCATTTTGTCTGTGTGGAACATCCATGTGCAGTCCATGTCATGCATTCAGGCTGCCTCCCAATTGCCTGCTATCTCCTTTGTATGTATAAACTTTCCAGTAAGACAAAAGTGCATCCTCTCCTCACAACAAATTCAATTTTTAAAGCAATTTCTGTCTAGCTTAGCAATTTAGGCAACATAGTGCTTTGGGGCTGCTTGAAAAGGGATGGCATTTGACTTGTAGAGGGGACAAATTTCTTCACCTCCACATTCCTTCACCTCAAGCTGACCTGCAAACAAGATGGAAAAGGTGTTTTTCATCCTCCCACAAATACGGAAGTCAAGCTCCTCCAATGCCAAACTCTCCATGGACTATTTGTCTGTCTGAGCAAAATTTTGGCCATCAAAGACTGGGCCCAGTTTTACTTTTTTTGAGTGAAGAGGGCAGATGAAAAACAACCAACCAAAATAAACCCAACTCATTGTTAGACACCCAACTAAGATATGACTCCAGGCTGCATGAAAAAAACTACATTGTGCAATACACCACTTTTCTCATGTCCATCATTGTTCATACTGTTCACACCCTTCGTGCTCTCTGCATTAATTCACAGACTCAATGAAACACCCATAGTGTCCCTTCCTGCCTGCTAGAAGACAGATGCTGCCATATCCAAAAGCGGTGAAAGTTCCAACTATAGAGTGACCTGGAGAAAGGTTAAATATGCTGGTATACAAATCCCCACGTGGGAGATTGCAGCAGCTTTGGCAAACAGAAAGGTGCTCAGAAGGATAGATAAGATGAGTCAAGCTAAAATGAGAGTCAACAAGTTGTTATTCTTGAGTTTTATGGCTTCTGTTACATGACCCTGCAGAGAACACGGGGACTAACACTCCCTATCAGCTCTCTATCCTGGGTATTGGGTGCAGGTGCTCATGGATAAGTGAAACTACTAACCCAGTCACTTCTTTTCTTGGAAAATGAACAGAGCTCTCAGTACAAAAATCCACCCACCTGACTAAGCTAACATGGTTGGTACAGGCCAAAAGCAACCTTCACAGCAGTAACATGAATCAGAAATACTTAATTTTCCCTGTGACAGAGAAGACCACTCCTAATCCAGTCTGATGACTGATAAAGTAATCTTTGTTCAAGGCATGGTTGTACTCTAAATGGGTTGCAGTCTGACACCATTCACTCATAACTGCATTTTTCACTCTGGAATATTTTTTCTGAGGTACCTGACACGTGCCGGGCTTTGTTTTTATAACCTGTCTACCTGGCTATAGCTTTGGTATGAATAGTCTGATATGAAATTAACATTGTCATGTAGCCAAGTCTTGGAAGCTGTTCAACCGCACTTGACTCTGAGTCTTCACCCCATAGAAGTCCTCCCACTGCCTTTCACACTCCTGCTAGAATTCACATGTTCTGTGTAAATAAAAAGGACACCAAGTGAAAGATGAGCCATTGTTCAGCCCATAGTGCAGTGACTGCTTTCTTGACCACTGGAATCTGAGGTTGGCCATAAGTCTATCCTGGTGTGACAGGCATGCCACTCTGAACCTTCCATGTCTTGGAGAAAGTCATCACCATAATGCCAGAGCGTAAGTGTGCCCAAATGTGTGTTCTTCTCTAATCTCCACCTTTCTACTTAATACAGAAGAACATGCTGACCTCTCAATTCTCTCCCCAGGCAGTATCAGCCTGAAGGGGCAGATTTCTGTTTTGTTTCATCAATAACCTTTCATCAGGACTTCTCAGTGAATTATAAGATTTTGCAATCTTTTAAATTGTGTTTAATGAGGAGCTTTGTAAACACTGATGATAAATATTATTAAACACATCAGTTTTAGACAGAAAGTGGTCAAGTAAGATGCCCAAGATCATACAAGTCACTTGTAGTTAAGCTAGCACCAGAACTGACATCACCAACCTTCTACACATGCACATAGCAGAGATCCTTTAACTGTCAGAGGCAGTCAACTTTATCCCTGTTGAAAGTCTGTCTACCTATTATTTTTCCTTTACCTTCACCATCCTGTATTCTATACAACCATTGTGCTACTCTTCATTGCTATTACTTGCTTCATCTTCAGAGAGAGAACAATATTTAATATTTTTAAATTTCTCTAACAGGCAGATTCATATCTATTTCAGTACCACAACTGATCTTGAGAACGAAGCACAGAGAGTTTGAGGGTGGCTAAATTAACCCAAATTTAGGAGGCATCTATTTAGTCCTGCCTTTGTCTGATATCCTTTTCAATCAGACACTCTGGGTGTACTGTTCTATGTGTATATACAAGCACATGCCTCCAGTACTTTTATCTGTTACTCCTGAAGCCGTTATAAAAATGTGCAGGTCATCACACTAGTACTAGGTAAACAAAACCATTAAAGGAAAAAAATACTGACATCAGCTAATTAGGTAAAACACCAGCTGTCAGAAATCAAAGTAATATTATTTCTTCAAGCCAATATTTCTTGCTGTTTCAATTTTATTATAAAATATTGCTCAGTATAAGCTTTTTGCTGACCAGGCTAAGTGTAAGTATTTAAGAACCCTAAGCCAGTTCTCACGGCACTGGCATAGGAACCTGGTAACAGCATCAGGGTATTGCAGTATAAGGAGCAGCATTTTATTTCCAACCTGATGGGCTAATGGGGTCTGCAAATCCTGCAAACATGCTCAGGTCCTATGAAAGGGAACGCTTTGCTTGTGATCCTATTTGTGGCAAAAAAAATGTCTTCATTAGGCGATTAAATCAGTTGACTGTAGAGCTTTGGACAACAGTAATATGGTAGACACTAGAATAGTTGCACCACAGACAGCCTCAGGTATCCTCAGTGTTTGGATGAGCTCTGTCCTATTCTTAACAATTGCAGGCTGGGGTGCAGCAAAATCCAGAATCCATGAGAGTAAAGGACAGAGACATTTCAAAGTGTTCTCTAAAATAGGTAAATCTAAGACTCAGTATGTCTTGTAGGTAGGAAGACAACAGAACTCATTTAAATAATCAGAAAATATGATGTTTCCTGTATAAGCCCCAAATAATAATGTTTTGTTGCTCTTCTCTTTCTTGGCTCTGCAAACACATTACATGGCTATTGGCAGGTGACACACAAAGGCTGGCCAAAAAACACAAACTCCATTTTTTGCTGCAGCATCAATTCTTTTGGACTGTGGACTACTCAGTTCCCCCATGAGTAAAGCAGTGATAATAACCCTTCCCGTGAGGAATAATATGCTAATATATAATGTACAATACATTGTAGCATATACACTAACACATTGAGAACTGTTTAATTTTATACAGCCACATACTGCTAAATGTATTACTATGAATGATGATTTTTCACTTAAGATACAATGCTGATTTGATTAAATCTGAATATGTTTATAATTTTGACAGTGTACAGTAACTGTCAGTTAAATAGCAGGATATGTGACAGCCAAAATTCAGAAACTGTGCTGCAGATAGGAAATTATAGAGGTTAGCTTTAATAGCTGTCCTTGTAAATAATTAATACTTACAATTAGTTATCAGCAAAGAATTTTTTTTTTCATTTAAACTTAGCCTACTTTATAAATTCCAGTGTTTTTTCCTTGGAGAACTGATCAGGCAGAGCAAATTTTAACTGACACCTTCTCCATGTCTTGATCCTATTTTATCACTATAGTTGGTAATCAGAGAATGGCTGATGTATTTGGAAGCTACCATACATTTTAAACACTTGGCCGGTTCTGTATGGGGATCCTCCAAGATGTTAAGGCTATCTTGTGCTATGTAAAAATAGAAGGCTTAAGCATAAGCAGCATGAAGAAGTCTAAAGGCCCAGTTCTGGCCACAATATCTTATGGCAAACTGCTTTCAGGCCCTGGCAAAGCAACAGACTACAAATCACAACAAATATCAAACTGCAAAATGGTTTTCATAGACCACGGTTTCTTTTGAAAGACATATTAAAGCAGTTTTCCACAACTATTGGAAAGCTTATGTGTAGATTATTCATAATCAGAAAATCACTAACTCTAACCCATCTCTAAAATGTCTCTGTTGAGATAAGAATTATCTTCCATTACAGTAGCTAAAATAATAGTATATATTTCTCTTTCATCAATAGTGAGATGTTAAGCAGAACCCTAGGAGTTTTCAAAGCAATAACAGTCTCCAGACTAATGTGTTGGTTTGGCTAAGTGGTCTCCCATAATCTCTATTCCACATAATGAAAACACTGCCATTTATTTCATTTTGCAATCTCAGTTTGTTACATTTGTTTTTGAACTTGTTGTAGCCCAACCAATATGCACAGATCAGTCAACTTCTGGTGAAGATCTTCAGAATTGGACTCAGACATTTGGAATAATCCAACCTTCCTCAAGAAACAGAATGAAAGATTAGAATTAGATGAATAAGTAAAGACTGAAGTTAATGTCAGTTCTGTTTTATGGCCTGTGTCAGTAGAAAGTGAAGTTCACTAATACAAATACAAAGTGCTGAATCTTTGGGAATTGCCTTCTTAAACAGATAAAACAAATTCTTTGCCTGGAAGAATACAATAGGAGAAAGAGGGAATGTCCACTGTATGCACCTTCAACTGAAAAACCAGAAAATTAGGGAGAAAATGGGTGTCCAGAAAAAGGCATTATTCAGATAAATTACAGGTTAGACACTCACATGAACTACCTTAACTTCCCACATCAGTAACAGTCACTATTTGATTTGTGTACAGCCCAGGATTGCTGCTGGAAAAGGATGCAAGTAATGCAGACTCTAATTATTCTCAGCAGCAATCTGGAGGATCTGGAAAATTAAACCATGCATCACTTTGAGCAGTAGAGGCCACAGAGTTCTTTTAGAGTGCATTCCTGTGTTTTTTAAGAGTGCACAACTGTGGTTGCAGCTGCACTATGGCAGGTATATTTTACTTAGTTCACATTTGCAGTAGTTGTGGATGATTTCAGCAAATCTGTGGGAGAGTAGAGGTAGAAGGTCCTTAAGTTCTGGAGATTCTCAGTTATTCTCATTCAATTGCATAAAAAGGTGGGAACACCCAAGGTGAATGTTGAGAGTGCTAACTGTATTTTGAACACCTTCTGTTTCAATGGTTATTAACAAGAAATCAGATTACTTGATTTGAAAATCTAAATGAGGTGATAAAAAGTAGCTACAGGTACAGACTACTACAGAACAGGTAAAGCAATTGTTAAAATTAATGCAGGAAAGATCAGTTTCCCTGACTTACTGTTTTACTGTGATCAAATTTAAAAGCAAAATAGTCAGAATGAAGAACTCTGTGGGTTAGAACTGCAGTCACAGAAATCCATGACCTGCTGCAGGGCATTCCCTTCAGCAAATTAAAAAAATAAACCTGTGACAACAGACCAAGCAAATGGGAGCTCCCAAGACATAGGAAAGGCTATGGACAGTTCAGTGGCAGCTGGTTGTCTCAACCCCTTAGACGTTCACCTGTGATTAAGAAAACTCCAAGAGCTGCCTGAGTGTAGAGTGCCCTGGCAGATGCAGGGGCAGAGTGCTGAAAGGCAGCGTGCACAATCTTGGGATCTCTGGCACCGAGGAATAAGAGGCTGCCTGTCAGTACAAGAGCTAAAGGTGGAATCAATACTCTTGCAGACTTAGCAGCTCAGAGACATCACGAGCATGCAATGCTACAGCAAAGCATTTCAGAAATTATTTATTACAGCCAGAAGGAACTCGATGCCACATTTTCAGAAAACAACAGAAGAGGGTATCATTTCCTCCAGTGCCTAAATATTGTTTATAGAGCTATTCCCACACGCTAGGACGTTGGATGTCTCTGCAGCACTTTTAACCTTCACCAGCCAAGGAATTTCAGTTCTGCAGTCCTGGTGGCATCTGACCAACTTCATGGCCAGAATTAGGAAGAAAATTAACAAAAGCCATTTTTTTTCTTTTACATGGCAATATTCTTAAATCAAAAAATTGGTGCAGAGTAAGCAGTTCTTCCCTTCAGATCATCAAATTTGTTTATGTTTAAGGAATTGATATAATGCCTTGTGAAGATCTTTTCTGTTAATGCATTAGTGCTCCCATTCAGAGCAAAAGTTAGTATGTCAAATATATGTGTGCAGATGGATTTCAGGAGGAAAAGACTTAAAATAATATCTGAAAGCAGTTATTCACTCTGTATTCTACTGGCAAAGACTAGTGGACCTGCAGTGGAGTAGGGAACCTGCAGTGGCTCTGTAGAAAACCTTGTTGGCAGATGATCAGATATAATCACAGAAGGACTGGGTATTTAAAAGAAGATTGTGTCCAAAGATCAAGGAGAGCTATTGTTTGACAATTGCTCCCTTCTCCTATTAATCCATACTCCAGTTAAATCAGACATTCAGAATAGCTGTTCAGGTGCTGCATAACTCTAACCACCTCTGCTAAGAGCCATATAACAGAGCTGCCTGTTACTCTTACCTCTCATCACAAATGTCAGAGAGCAAGAAGCTGATTGTGATGGGTGTCTGGCCAGCATCATTTTGCAGAACAGGAGCTAGACAGGAAGCAAGCAGATTGCAATGCTTATGATCATACATGCAAGGGTGAGTCAGCTTTCAAAAACATAAATCCAATGATAATTCTTTTTTTTTTTTTAAAGAAAAAGACTGCAGTAGCACCTGGAGAGCTGGAACAGGCTTGACTCCAAGGGATAGTTCTGCACTGAGGATTACTGACACTTGCTGAATGAAATGCTCTGGATGCAATTATTTTTGCTGGCGCAATATGTTATGACTCTATCACTCACCTTGAAAGAGGAGAATAAAAATGCTTTGATAAATGGTTTGAAACATTGCCCAGTTTCACTGGCTTTGTTCTTCTAAGTGTTTGTACCTCTTGCTTCAGCTGCAAAGTTATTTCATCACGTCCTAAAACAGTGCTTTGCAGAGAGCTGCAGTATAACTAGCTATAAAGTGGAGCACGTGGGCCGAACCAGACAACAGAAAGTGTAGATTTAACAGAAAGTGTTTTTTTCCCTTTTGAGGTGAAACATTATAACACAGCACATTTACACACCATGACCTTACCTTTACTTACTTCCTAGAGACAGATTTGGTGCTGTCTCAGGTTTTCTTTTTTCCTTTGTAGTGCAGGCTGGTAAAGCAAAAGTTTTCTTGTACTGTTCTCTTCTGATGGCACTGATTTCTCACTCTACATTTGTAACCCAGACCACCACTCTTAACCTCCTCTGAGGTGTGGCTTCACCTGGTTCTCACAGTTCTGTACACTAGTCATTTCTGGGGCTATTTGTGGCAAGCAATCCTGAGTTCTCTCCAGCTACAAGTTAGCACACTCACAAGAACCTGAGGGAAACCACTTTCACACCCAGTAAGAAGCTGCAACTTCTCTCCAAGTTCCTGTAACGTGTTGGTAGCCACAGACTTATTTAACATGCTCCCATCGGCCTGTGGGATCAAAGATGTTGGGCAGATCTTTGGGTTTGAGTCCTCTATGGTGGTTTTACACAGGGAATGACATGACACTTGTCACAAAACTAGATATTTTTGTTTTCTTGTTGCATCACTGTTAAGTGAACATCTTCATGCCTTTCTGTATGCTCGCCTGTACAGATGACCCTTCTGCCTTCAGTTAGGCTGAGAAGGAAAAAAAGCTGTATCATTAGGTGAGAGCAGGACCAGTCAATGAACACAGAAAACAGACCAGTTGGCTTTGTTGCCTGAACCCCACGTGAACAGGCTGGCAGTGCACCCCTTCACAGCTGGACTGAGCCACATTTCCTCCCACGGAAGACACTCCTAGATCAAGCTCAGAAACACCTGTGCAGAGCAGGAGCAGGAGATTTACTGAAGCCAGTATCAAACCAGGAGTCTTAGCACTGACAGTGTATGCTTTGGACTACACCTCCTGAAGTGCAACATAATGTAATGTAACATGTTTATCGATGTCTTCTCTCCTACGTAAAATTATTTTTCCTTGCCTCAGTAAAATGGTAATCAAATGAATCCAAAATTTTGCTTTCTTACATGTTATATGGAAAGGACTTTTTGACATACTAAAACTTTTGAGTCTAAAAAAGTCTTATCTACTGATTTTATAAACCTTTAATTTTGTGTTGGGCTTCCTCCCCTCCTTCACACACACCCCCCTCCCCCAGTTTGGAAACTCTCACTTTCTCTGGTTGTGAGAGGATCATTTTTATTTTACTCAGTGGCCTGCCAATGCGGAAATTTTTTTCAACAAGTTTTTAAAATCTTAGAATCTGAAATACAAAGAAAGTTTACAAAAAAAAGCCTTAGTCCTCAAGGCCCTAAACACAAGCAAGCTTAGCTGTTATCACATGGTTATGCCTCCCAGTTTCAATGCTAGCTTCTTTCACTCTTTAAGATGAGTGCACATCAATGTGTTCATAAAGTGAAATAACTTGGAGTAAATTTCTGAAATTCAAAAGCAAGTTAGGCAAAACAAGATTTGTCCTTGGAACAAAAATACCAGTTTAAAGCAAATATGATGCAAATTGAATTTAAAATCCAGTTATCCAGGGGAGCCACACCCCAGAGGAATGCTATGAATGCTGGCTCCCAGTACATCAGTCAGCAGACGTGAACTTCATGAAATCCACAGAGCTCTGCCCCTAGCAATGTGCTGTTGTTCAGTCCATGACAAAACAGCAGAAAAAGGATATTATCTTGCATTATGTAACTACCTGTTCAAGATTTGTAAGTTAAGTGTATTAAACCCATGAAATGCTGACGGCAGAAACGAACATTTAGGATTACACCTCAAGGAGGCAGGGTTAGGTGTAAGGCACTGTCACCTTCCCACTTGTCTCTCTGCCCACACTGTGTGGCAGAGTGCCAATTCTGGTCTTGAGCCTCTCCCATCTCTCCTGTTCTGTCTTGGCCACATCTGCCTTGGGACATATTTTGTACCTTCCCTGAAAAACTACTTGACAGAAACTTCCCTGCTACCAGTGTCACACCATTACCTGGGAGTAAAGCCAGGGGGAAGATCTGTGTGAAACAGGAGGACAGTTCTTTTGATATCTTCTAGCCTCTCTCTTTCATTCTAGTTTTCATTTAGAACAAAATTACTGTTTCCAGTTTAAGTCTAGACGAAGTGTCAAGGTGAAGTAGAAGAATATTCTGGACAGAAAATGCTTGGTGAAAGAAATACACAGGAATGGCTTCCAGTGCTGCAGCTGTAAACATTGCTTCCATTATTCCCCAGACTGTAGGAGGAGTGGAGGACTCCAGAGGAAAATAGCAGGCTGTCAGAAGGAAACTGTTAGTGTTTTTCACTGAAAGTGAAACTGAGGAATTACTTTCTGTGTGAGCCCTGGAAAATCTTCAGATAAGAAAAGAACCAGCACTCTATGAATACATTAATACATCAGTGGATTAAATTATATAAAATTAAGTGCAATACTGAAGTTCAAAATAGCACTTTTTGATAATTTAGGAAACTAGGGTTTTCATGAGACATGACTTACAATTACTTCTGAGGAAATGCAATGTCTCAGTTCATTATCTGAAAAAGAAGACTGCTTCCATCTGCAGTTATGGCTTAGTAAGTACATCAAGGAATACGCTTTTATTAAAAAAGAAAAAAGGAATTTTTATGACTTTATCATAAATATAAAAACGAAATATTTGCAAAATAACAGACTGGTGACCCTTGACTCAGTGCAGCCTTTCATCCCTTACCAAGTCTGCACACAAGTATAGAGATGTGCTGTCAAGGAGATGCTCACTGTAGTAAATCCTAATACATATATCTCCATACATGCCTAATGCAATAGCTCCTCATCACAGAAATATAAGGAGTCTTCCTCAAGCACTGGTCTAGACAATGGCTTGTTTTGTTCATGTGAATCTTGTAGTTTAAAAGCAATTTTAAAAATAAGCTCCAGAGAAGGAAATAAACTGACTTACTTTCATATTTCACAGCATGCACCTATTGATGCAAACTGAGAAGCATTTGCTTTGTCCCAGTCTGGATACACACACAGTGATCTGTGATTCTCAAGGTGACTTTCACCACTAAGAGAGATGAAATTTGCTTCTTTTCAGAAGCACTCATTACATCCTTTGAAAATCTGTCCTCCAAAGGACACAGATGTTGGGACACTAGCTGAGGCAAGGCATATTTAGATTACAGCTGGCAGGCTGTAATCTAACCAGTGTTTGGCAAAAAGGAAAAAACCAATTACTAAGGAATGTGGAAAGAAGTCCAGAGTGAGTGGTACTAAATGTGAATTCTTTGGCTGTTTTTGTCACTTTTAATTTTGATTTAGCTACTTCATCTAGGTTATAAAAAATGTTAGAGAAGGATTGGTTTCAGAATGAAGGAAGCCCTTTATTTTGCACATGCTAAGGAAGACACTTTGGTGGCAGCTGTCATTGTCATAGTAAATGCTATGGGTCATGGTGGCTGAGGCAGTACTAGTGTCCCCTGTCCTCAGCAGTGGGTAACAGGCAATAGCTTTCCTTCTAAAGTTCATGAGACATATTTGCTCTCATTCTTTGTCTACATGCAGCCTTTAGGCCCAATACTAAAACTCTAGTCATAAAAATGGTCCCATTGACTTCACCGGTCTTTGTTAGACCTGAGTAAGGACTATGCGTTTGGGCCCTTACCTAGGAAAAGGAATATTAAAGTGTCATGAAGAGAAATAAATATAACATTGCACTGTTCAACTCTTCTGGGGACTGATACAGCCCACTTACTTCCTTGTTGTCCTTCCTCTCCCTCTTTCCAGGATTAAACTTCAGCTGTCAGAGACAGCTCCCCTGCTTCATTCCATGCCATTTCTTTATACTTACATACAGACTCAACAGAAGACACAAAAGAAAACATAACATACCCTGGAAAAAGTCTTTCCCTGAAGATCGTAACTTCTTTTGCTGTGAAAATAGTGCAATGGGAGCAGTTTCCTTGAAGACAAAGAAATGAGTCTCTGTATTGTCATTCAGGAAAGTTTCAAACCCTGCTGCATATTTTTGACTGCATTCAGCCTTTCCCTTAATTCCCCAGGCACTGCTTGCCTTTGTCCAGGAGGCTGGTTAGGAAAAAGGAATAGCTACTGTGAGAAAACAAAAAAACCTCTCCAGCTAAAAATAGTATTCATAGCTCTCCTCTGCCCTATGGCCTGCCCAATACTGTCATCTTATAATGCTGCCTAGTACAGCATGAAATTAGGAAAAATAGTATCCATTAATAAAATGTAGTTAAACACTACGAAAAAGTGACTGGTAACAATAGGAAAAGGAACAAACCCCAAGCTGGCCAAGGACATGCTACAAGATCCCTCACTCTTTCTGCTTCTGAGAGACCAGATCCTCATAAAAGCAGCTTGGTGGGGAATGTGGAACCAGTTGTCAATCTGTTCATGTTGATGATTGCTTTGTTAATGCAGTCTGTCTAACTTCTTACTCCCACTTTGCA
The DNA here is from genome assembly GCA_013396695.1 of Sakesphorus luctuosus. Lineage (NCBI taxonomy): Eukaryota > Metazoa > Chordata > Aves > Passeriformes > Thamnophilidae > Sakesphorus > Sakesphorus luctuosus. The sequence goes on along the minus strand of VWZD01005127.1, from coordinate 214,848 downwards.
ATTTTTTTTATACAGCATTCCTATTTTTGCAAGTTGATGATCATGCTGCTCTCTTGTTGGTTATCTGTACTCTATTCCACACAGTGCTAATTCTGGGTCTGCAAGAAGCATAACCTGCAAAGTGCTTAACTTTGCTTTGTCCAGTGTGCCCTCTTCCCTGAGAGCCTAATGAACACAGCCTAACACCACCTCAAGCTGTAGAGACACATTGTTAATCCATCCTCTTCTAGCTCACTGACAGTGTGCTTTCACTCTGCTAGGTTTTATTCATATTCTTTGTTAAGTGTGACACCCCTCTACAATTTATTTTCACCCTATGTTTTTAAGGAAAGGAAGTTTATGTGAATGTCCAGTTTCAGCCAAATTTGGCAGAATAACACACCCAAAGATAACTTGGATATCCTTTGTGAAAATCAGCAGGTGAGTAGATGACAGTGGCTCAAAGAAGTGTCCCCACCTAAAGAGAGACAGGCCAAGCTCTCCTGAACCATGTGGCAGCAGTCAGCTGGCCAACTGCACATGTACCACTACAGCACAGGCCACCTCTCACTGTTGGGGTATCACAGTGATTATGAATGGTGCCAGAGTCATTCTGGGGAGGAAAGAAACAACTGAGAAACCAGCCTTAATTGATTCAGCTGATCATAGAAATATTTGTTCTGCTTGTTGGTTTTTTCCCTCTGATGCCCTTACCACTGGATCTCATAATTGCAGCTTCTGCATCTCCGGTCAATATCTCTTCCTCTGTATTCCCTGGGCTTCTTTAGACTTCATGGACTCCTTTATCTGTCACTTCAATTCCGCAGTCGACAAATTCCATGGTCTGGCAACCTGTATGTTTTAGCACATACCGGAGCAAATGGAACAGGAGCACAAGCTCATAACTCTGTTTTTCAAGCTGTCAAAGACATTAAAGGGGATATAACAAGGGGTAAGAAGAGTCTGGTGTATGAAACACTAATGGATTGAAATCAAACACTAAACGACTGCTACCGGATATCTTGGGACCATTAAAATGCCCAACTACAATAAATGTACAACAGGAAAGTTTAAGATCACTCAAAATGGAGAATTTAGGAAATCTGACGACTCATATTCACCCTTCCCCTGCCACCAATCACAAAAAAAGCCAACCCAAAACCCAACCCAACCAACCAACTAAAAACTCACCTCTGTAGATTCCTCTTCTACCTAATTTGAAAACTAGAATGGAAAACAATAATGTGAGAGTGTTCTAGGCAACATTAGTGCACATGCTTTTGTGTCATCCATTCTCAGTATGATAAAGAGCTATTCCTCCATGGCTCTCTTCATTAGCCTGAGACATCAATTCTGACTGGAGTGGGGGCAACGGACGAGCAGGAAAAGAGCAGTGAGAGTTAAATGGCTCACCCACTCTGTTATTTAAGGTTTATTCTGTTTTAACCACAGTAACAGGGCCCTCCAGGAGGTGGTCCAGTTAGAGTAAGAGTGGCCCATAACAGTGTGGTTTAAGGGGGGAACAAGTGGTTACACAGCAGTTGCCACTTGTAAGGCGTGTCTTAGTGCTGAGAACACACCCTGTGCCCAGGGGAATCAGCTTCCCCGCACCCACCCCCGTCCAAAAAAGCCCCAGCTGGATGTTTCCATGTTTTAGTGCTCTTCCAAGCAAAAGCAGTGGAGAACATGCTTCTGTGACATCTGCCTAGGCCAGGATGGAGTCTGTTTGATCACTACTAGAGCATTAGCTTAGTCTTTTGGAGTGTTGCTCGTGCTGAGAACTGTGCCAGGCCAGGCATGCAGGGATGCCCATGGTGTGAGCTGGAGGGGCACGGAAGCCTGGCCAGCCCAGCAGGGCCAAGGGGGCAGAGCCTGTACCCCAGCGAGCAACAAGGCATTCCCAGCGTTCCTTAGAAAAGACCTCCCTGCAGAAGCATTCTAAAATAAAGCTATGGAAAATATGGCCCATTTTTAACTTTTATATGTTGTTAATTATAATGACACTATCATATCATATACTATCATCATCATGGCCAGGCTTTGCAAACGAAGGTTTGGGAAGGGCACTACCCACATTTGCTGTAAGCACGCTGGTGGCTAAAAAGGCCGATACAGGATAGTCAGGTCTGGTCACAAAAGGCACAGCAGAAAGGCTCCTTAAGTGATATCGGCAAGGAACAGTTCTTTCTGTGTTGTCTTTTCTCCTTGAGACTGACTCTGTGTGTGTTCTCAAAGGAAGCAGCAGCATTGTGAATGGTCTGTCTCCATGAATCCCGATTGGAGGCCAGATTGACCATTGATGGCAGTCAATATGGCCAAGCCTGAGGTGTTTTCAGGGAGTCCTTGAATCTCTTCATCGGGGCTCCTCTCTTGCAGCGGCCGGTGGCGAGTTCTCCATAGAGCACAATCTTAGGGAGGCAATGGGTGATCCTCCATCCCGGAGACGTGCCCTGCCCAGCACACCTGTGTTCTCATCAGCATGGCCTCAATACTGGTGACCCCTGCCTGTTCAAGAACGGACACATTGGTCACGTAATCAGACCAGTGGATGTTTAGGATTGAGCAGAGGCAGCGCTGACGGAAGCGTTCGAGAAGCTGCAGGTGGTGGTGGTAGATGACCCATGATTCAGACACATATAAAAGAGTAGACAGTACTAGAAATACATGTCAAAATATACCAATGAGGAAACCAGCATGGTTATACCAGGAGAAAACCTGGGAGAAAGGATAAACTCATTCAATGAATTGTAAGAACTAGGCTGAGTTAAAGAACCATTAGTGGACGCTGGTAACACTGGTATTTCACCCTGGTTTTCTAAGCAGTGCTGCAAACAGGGCAAGGCAGTGTCCTTTACCATGTATTAGTATTCCCCTTTTTGCTCCATGGGACTTGGAACAAGTAATTTTCTCAGTGCATTATTTTTGTTCAGAACACGAGTTCTCTCTCGTGTGACTGAAGTTTTGTTCAGTGTCCTGGAGCTGTAAAACCTTCACAATGTCACGCCCTGTACAGCATTCCGTGGCGGCTGCTCCCACTGGGGCCAAGGTCTCTTTTGGCATTAAACGCTGTTTCTCCTCCACGTTTCGCTCCCCATCCCGGCCCGGCCCCGCCCCCCCCGCGGCCCGCGCGCACCGGGGGCGCGTGCGCGGCCCAGGCCCCGCCCC